>VYZW01024887.1:7537-105689 GCA_013401315.1 Balaeniceps rex | reverse complement strand
ACATAAAATATATTTTTTGGCATTATCAGATAAGCCTGATTCCAACCTGACTACTATTTTAGATTTTGTTCCCTTCTCACGAATGACACTGGGATAAAGCACTTTTGACTCAGCAGGCTTTTCTTAGGTCACTTACTCCACAGTATATAAAAACCAGGTAATGTTTAGAAAAAAAAAAAGCCAAATTTAGGAATCACTAAAGCAGATCCTTTACCTGGAAAATGCTCAAGTTGGGCAAGTTTTGTTGAATAAAACATTTCTTCAGGAACAGGTCTTGCTTCCATCCGTAGTATATTCTGTAAAACTCTGTAAAAAACATTACATATTTACAAGTATGAAATGCAAGATGGTTCCTAATGTGCTGGTTGAAGAGGCAGTAGCAACAGTGTTCCAACATTAATTTGTAAGTGTGCAAAATATAAATAACATCATGTAACCTATTGCCTTAGCTAAAGAGAAAAGCAAAGAAACTGCTAATTTGTTTTGAGCTTAAGGAAAGAAAAGGCAGCAGCAAAATGTTAAAATAAATAAATAACTTAAATTTTCTCATTATACAATTATGGTTTTGTATTGGTCTGTATAATTGAAATTTATTTTTAAAGATCAGCCATAGGAAGGAAGGGGATCCGCAACAATGACTTTTAAGAATCATTACTATTCAAAAATTGTATTTTCAAGGTAATAGTCAACTGTATTTGAAAACTTCTCTTAGACAGAACAGTAATTCAGTGAGGTGGTTTTAGTTACACAGTGCCACAAAAGCTAGACATTTTGAAGCTACTTGGGGAGGGCAGAAATAACATGGACATGAGGAAATAATATTCTAATGAAACCAATGAAGAAATTGGTCAAAGTTAACAAGCAGTACCTACTCTGCACTTGAATGCATTTGCATACAGCAGGTACACACATATATATGTATGTGTATACACATGAAATAAAATGAGACTGAAGACAGGCAAACAGCCTGTGTCACTCGGCAAATATTTTCTCATCTTACTCTTAGGCAATTTTATAAAAAACACTGTGTCCAAACATAGAAAAAAACCCTAACATTAAAATTAACTTCTCTCTCTATTCTCTGATGAATACCTTGAATTTCACCTGCATCCTTTAAAGCTGACTAAACAAAAATATAAGTGACTGAACAAAAAAGGTTATTAAAGCAGTGTGGTGGGTTTACAGTTCCCACGAGGTTTCAGTCCCTGTAGTCTACCGTTTTTAAAAATAAAGCAAATAGTTAAACAGGGACTGGTTTTGTATAAATCCTACTGGTGATTTTTGTAGTACATTTTTTTTTCTAGCTGTATTTCTCACTCTTCTACAACAGCCCAGGAACACACAGGCCCAACAGCCATAATCATTTAGTGCATTACAGACATAGTTTTCAAGGCAAAATTGAGCAGGGCTCATGTACGTGAAAACAGTAATTCACAACTCCACAATCCACAGCCTCGATGGTGTAGGGCGTAAGTGGTGTGTCAAACCACCCCTCAGCACAAGGTGGAAATCTGTCCACACAAGATTTAACATATTTCTGCACTGGATATTGATCAGTGAAACAGTTTGCATTCAGTCTTGTGCAGAATGTACAAGACTTTTTTGATATTTTAATTGATCATTGATGTGCACAATAGAGGGCAGTTATTCCTAAGATTTTTTTAGGAGAATTATCAGAGGATGTGATGCCTCATTTGCTGGATAATAAATGTTCCATCATGGTAATAACTGCAGGGAAGGGTATGTTTCTGAAACACTTTTCTAGCTGGAGAAATGGATTAGAGAGATTACCATTTCATCAAAGTGGCAGAACAGTTGAGAGGAAATATGGAAGGAAATTTCTGTATAATTTCTGTAGAGTTGCTATTTGTCAAACCCCACTGGCATCAATCATACTATATCTTTTCTTCTGATGCAATCACATCCAAAAAATGTGAAGTTTCTCTTTAATATGCATGTGTTAGAGTCAAAGAAGAGGAGACATGGTATGGGAAGAAGTGGATGTTTCTTTGAATTATACCATCATCTAGATAAGAAAGGTGCAGATGATACTATAATTTTAACTTCAGTTTATAAGCAAGTAGTGGGTGAGTCTGCCAACATTAAGAGATTTCTTTATCTTTATTAAATTTTCTATAGCACATTTTTAAGCTAACAACGTACCATTATTTCCAGCAAGGTACCTGATCCTGTATATAAATAAGGAACACAGTGATTCTTAGACATGAAATTCACATATAGAAGACTTGAGTAGTCTGACATTCTTGAAGAATAATGGTGATTAACATGCCTGGACTGCATTCAGTCGAGAACCATGTTAATGGATTTTGGAGAAGGCATTCCTATCGACCCATGCAACCCTGTAGTGAAGTCATTAAAGAACAAGAAATATCCAATAAAAGGATTTGCTGCAAGTGAAAAAAAAAATAGTTGCTGAATTAGAACAGGGAAGCATAGAAGCCAGATCACAAGGTTTTTGGTAAGTATCTTTCCCTATGTTTAATTATATTCTATTTCTCCTTATTTCCCCTCCCCCCAAGTTTCAAACAGAACAATTCATTTGCTTTAGAAATTCATATCCAAAAAATATAGCTAGTTGTGGGATGATTTCCATATGTTGTTCAAATGAGATTTGAGAGGCATCCAGAAGCTTAAACTTGTGGAAATGTTGCCTACTGCCAGTGGTGCTGTGTCTATTAGAACACGTAACGTTTTGTGCTTGGGATATAGCATAAGTATAGTGGAGAAGATTAGTGTGCCNTAACTTATCACTAAAAGTTTTGAAAATCAGCATATGTAACAGTTTACCTGAATAATCACAGCTCTCATGCATTTTGGATTGGCCGTGCAGAAATTTATGTGCAGGTTTCTGAAAACTAGACATCAGAGAACAAAGACTGCAGTTCCTTTGAAATTTTCCTAATAATAAAAAGGATTAAAAAATTATAACATAGAGGGCACAATCACTTCTAAGCACTGTTTGTCAGAATTTTCTGTGAGGTGTCATAGGTCTTAACTCCTCGTTAAAAGGCTGCAGCCTGTTTATATTTTGTTTAGTTATTTGCATAATTTAAAAATATTACCTAGCAATTAACGTATGTAGATTATATCACAGTGACACTTCTCTGCAGTGAATTCTGTGTTTCCCTGCAGATGTGTTTGTTATTGTGTCTATAATTAAGCAGTTACTCTTCCCCCCACAAGGTATCTAGGAGTCTCTGTAGACAGTGCTTAGATCTGTATTCTCTCCTTGCAGAGGATGTTCCATATTCTGCAGCTGTAGTTTTCCAGTCATCTCCATAACTTGAAACATAAACCTGGAAGAATATAACCCAAACTGACCACACTACAGTGAGTTGCCCCAGGTAGTGCTGTGAGATACTCACTTCCCCACATCCTCAGCAGGATTCCAGTGGCGATGTCACGTGCCATGCAATATTATCAAGCGGTACATGCTCAAGATTGAGGATTATGCCTGATACATGAACAGAATACGTTCCCATCCTTAATCCATGCATCACCTTCAGTGCCAGAGCTGCAGCAGTTATAAAAGAAGGCTAGCCTGGAATGTGATATGGTTTTGCCTGCTGGTAAAGTCAATCAGATGTTTGATTTCATTAAATTAATATTTAACCAAAGTTAGGTGGTTAACAACAAAATTCATACCACTGTACCTGATCTCCCCCCCGCATTACCTCAGAATGCCAGAGATTAAACCCCACAAACTTTCAGGTGGTCTTCTCTGTATGTCTTAAGTATATGCTTTCTCACAAAACATTCAGTTTGAGTGAACTTGTAAGAGGACGTTAATTCTTTCTTTCACATGTTATACAGGAGACTAGTATTTTCGGTGATGACATCATAGTAATTTGATGGTACGGTTGACTGTACTATAAAATATATATTTTTTAACTATTTCACTTCCCCTTAAAAAATACCCCAAAATGGGACATTACATTGTGTTACATTCTTGGGATAGTTTTACAATTCTACGCTCAACAGCTCAAAAACTTTGCATAGATATGTGCTCAATTGGTCCCTTTGACCCGAGACAGGAATGGAAAAGATGAAGCCTTTACCCATGTGTGGAAAATTCAGCCTTGGTTCCTTGGTTGGACTGCATGTTTGGTGCCCAGGAGTCTCAACCCAGGTGAGGGAGACCTGGGTGTTGAAATAATTGCTGCTTTTGGACTTTCAGTGCAGTCTTTGCTGTGAAATTGGTTGTAATGTATCAGTGTTTTACATTCTTTTCTATGCCAGGAGCAATGCACCTTGATGGTTCCAGTTTCATTGTCTACGTTTGGGTTTTTTTGGTCAAATTGCCTTAAGTTTTTAAACTACAAAACTCATAAACCATAATCTGAAATCAGAAAAAAAAGATTAGTTGAATATAACATATCATTCAAGATTTTCATGTTCTAAGGAAGAATTTTCGTAATCTTTTTACACAGCTGTAGTAACAGCTACCAGGTTTTAAGATCTCTTTAAAAGGGAGCTCTAAGAATATCAAGAGAGCTCTAAGAATATCCACTCTTAGAAAAAGGTAGGTCAAAAATGAAGCTTTTTAGGTAGTTTTGGGACTATAATTCTTCATAGCTTTTGAAAAGTATGTTTCATTATCTAATTGTCATAACTTGCCAGCTTTACATATCTACTGTCTACTCTCTTCAGTTCTCCTGATGCCATAGAATTACACAAAAATGTCTAGAAAAACTGGCAGTTTTGTTCTTAATAAAGCAATGCTGTTTTTCATGGACATTAACGTTTACTTGGAAAAAATACATTTCTGTCTCCATTAACCAGCTGTTTGTTCTAATAAGATAAGTTTTACAGGCAGGGAATGCACTGTGCCAGGCATATGTAGAAAGTGTTTCTGCACATGTATAGTTTTTGGCAAGATACATTTTCTGGGTTTTTTTTCTTGTGCTTTGCGTCCTATAGTGCTATCCAGAAAACTCAAACTGATTTCAGAGTGCATTCAGCTGAAGCACTTCAGGTTTCCGTGCTGAATGCAGCATCTCCAGACCCCCAGTTGTTCAAAAGTGCAAGAGACTTCTGCAGCACAATTGCAACAACATTTTGTCAGATCACCTGAAGATTAGCTGTCAACAGCTTGGAGTGAGAGGAGCAGAGAGTGCACCCTGGCATTCTTAGCACATCCAAGCGTAGCCCCTGTCAGTGAAATCCTCTGCAATCACAGTTATGACTCAAGGTATTTTTCCAGGCAATAGAAAAACTCCACTAGGAGAAGGGTCATGCAAAAACTGCCAGGCCATCCCCCAGCGCCCTCCACTGTAGGTACGAGCTGCCTGCCTCGAGAACAGCATAGCCACACTGAACTACCAGAGCAGATTCAAACATCGATCTCCTTTTCCAGCATGGTACCTATGAAACATGGCTGTAGTGCAGGAAAAAAAAAAAACATTTACTGTTGCTACGGATCATTAGTCTATCACTGGCCCACTGAGGCATGCAAACACTTTTGAAATCTTTGCCAAGACAACAAAATTGCAATAAATATAACACTGCCAACAGCCCGCATGCTAGAAAAGGGAAAAAGAGCAAGGCTTGAAAATTTTACAATGCATTCCCTGGAAAAAAGACTCTATTTAGAGAGACCAACAGCACATGACCTGGTGGCCAGCAGCCGTCTGTCGGGAGAGCTCCTGTCGGCTCCGCTTCCTCCCTCTTGGCACAAAATGATGCTGATAAGGGCCTCCTAGCTTGGTGGCAGGGAGGCAGAGCTGCTAGTTTCTTAATGTGAAGTCACTGTTTGCCGTGGAAAACGTTTCACATTTTCCTGGGTGAAATGTCTATTCTTTGGCAGGATATTTGCAGGCAGCATGTTATTCAGCAGAGTTGCTCACTCCTTAAACTTAAACTCCTTTTAACATTTAATCCCTCCTCCAGAACCCATTTAGACAATGGAAGCCTCAAAAAGAGACAATGTCTTGTTGAATGAAAGTATTTTTAATCAAGGGCCACAGATTTTGGAAAAATCTTTGCTTCTCCAAATTTGCCTTTCAGAAGCTAACTTTAGTAGACATTTACCAAAAGAATGTCACAGCCCCTGAGGCCAGCGTTACTCTGTCAGCGAGGGACCTGGTGTAAGAGGTTACTACATTCAACACTTCATTCCTGTCCTCCCCCATCAGTGGTGGCAATTGAACTACGCACATAGCAACACTTCAAAGGTATGAAACGATTCAGTTAAGAACAGCCAAACCAAAGATGACTTTGCTTATATTAAGTTATTTTTAAAGCCAGATAATTTCAAGATTTAGATTATAGAGCAGCTGAGAAGATATTATGTTTTCTAAGAAGCTGGGGACTTTTACTGAAATTGGATCTACTGCCAGCAAAGCAGTAATATGATACATAAACATGGCCTCTTCTAAAATCCTCTAGTTCTGATATTTTGCTTTCTGTCTGTGAAGAGATTTCCAAGCCCTCATTAAAGTTATAGGCTACCCTCCTTTAACCAGAGAGGTAAGCATGTGGTTCATGGGACCAGTCACAACAAAGCCATGCAGAATGACTTGTTGAGTTCATATTTACTGACAGAAAAAGCAAAATTCTAAGTGAAAAGTCCTTCAGTTACTGCCTCTGTAATTAGCTAAAAATTCACCATATTTTTATGGCCAGCAACCACTCAGGAACGACTGAACACCAGTCGAGATAATAAAAGGAAAGCAAATTTGCCCAAAGGGATTATCAGGACATCACTCTCTAACAGAAACTGTGAACAGGATTAAAGGATTAGTTAAGCAAACTAACACTGGTGGCAAAATGGTTGAACCAGCTTTTAACCAGCACCATAAGGAAAGGTGGGATAAATTGGCCAGAAGTATCACAGCTCTAAGCCCAAAGACTGAAACCCAGAGCGCTGCTGTCTGCCAGAAGAGAGACCTGAGGAGGATGTCTAGGGAAGGGTAGCTACAAGTGTTCCAGTCTTCTTTTTATGGACAAATAAAATGCTTGAATGATCAGTTGAGACTGTTTTAATAGTGTGGTGACTGATTGTAATCTCTTGCTGCATACACGTACAGAGCTAATAAATGGTTAACTACCTGCTTCTCTCTTTTAGGGCATATCAGGTCAGGGACATAACTCTGTAAAGTATCTGTGAAGAGCACCTGGACCTCATTCCTCGATCAAAGACATGGACTTTTCGAAAGAAATCATAACACACAGTTTTTTCCACAGTACAGCCAGGGAGGCACATGCATAGTTGTGAAACTGAGTATTCCCTGGAGCGTCTGTAGACTGGAGAAAATGTAAAAGAGCTTAGTATTAGGGCAGCTGGAAAAGAAGTCCGCAAAATAACTAGAAGAACATCTGAAATATCATCAGAAAACAAACCATCTCCTTCACAAAAATGTAAAAGCACAAAGACTACACTGATTTTTAATATTATTTCCTTCCTTTCCTCAATATTTAATCATTGAGGAACATGCCATGATTTCAGTAATTTTTCTGGTAGGCTTTCCTTTATGCATTAAAAGCCAAATAATTCTGCCTGTAGTTCCACCCATCTGGATGGTTGCACAACATAATGTGACCCTAAAATACAGTAATAAAAAGAGCAACCCTAACATACAATACTAAAAACAGAATTCTAGCAGAAAGCCAGACTTAAAAAAAAAAAAAAAAAAAAAAAACCACACCAAACCACCAGATTTAAAAATATCATAAATCATACCAGTGTTAATGCTTCACACAAATTAACGCACTAAACCAGTACCGTGGCTGGTTATCAAAGGTGCCCTTGTTGTGTCAGGGAATCACACTGTGACCCCACTGCCCTTCCACCCTGTCAGTGGTAGTTCAAAGCCTGTCAGCGTGTTTTCCACCTGGCTGGCGATGACAGAATTAAAGCATGCCTGACATGCTAAAAACAAAGACATTCTGATTTCACCTTCTGACAGCCCAAATAGTACCTTGCTCATCTTCTCCAGGGAAATCTTCAGATCGCAGTCGCCCTTTGTGTTCCTTTCCTGTTCCTTCTCTTCCTGTCACAGTTTAATGACAAGGATGCTTAAAGATAATAATGTCACAGGACTTTTGCAGAAGTAAAACATAGGCACTTGAAAGGTAACAATGCATTCAGTCAGATTTCCTGACTTTCATTCAACAACAAAGTTGGAAAGCCACACGTTTTATGGAAATACCATCAAACAATACAGCAACAAAGCTCTTGTTCAGTTTTGCAAAGTTACCAAAGCCAAGAAGATTTAAGTAAAAGATGAAATATTCTTTGTTTCCCCACACATACTATGCACATCTTACAGCATGAGATCTGACCATCTTGCATAGGATCTCGAGCTATTAAAATAGTGATGCAAGACCCTTGAAGGAAGTAATCTTGCTCTTTCTTAAACAGATATCATGTTTATCAGCAACAACTAAACCATGGGTGTGTTATCAGCATTATTCTCATCCTAAATCCAAACCACAGCACTGTGCCAGCTACTAGGAAGAAAATTAACTCTCTCCCAGCTGAAATCAGGGCAGGTACCAAAAAAACCCAACCAACCAACGGTCTAATTTTAATTTCCCCACATATTAATAAAAGAAGAATCACAATGCCAATGTATGTAGTGTACTCTAACAGCACACCAGAGTGCCTCGTTGCCAGAGGGTTTATGCTACTGCCCATCCCTGTAATAATTTAACACTTGCTGTCTAAACATGACAAGTATGTGAAACCTAAACTAGGCTGCGTGGATGAGCTCCCTTCTACAAACATCTATGAAGTCTAATTGCAAAACGAAGAGTGTGATAGGAAAACTTTTTTCTAGGCTGTAGCATGAATTTTTCTTATAGTCAGTTGAATACCTCCATAAATCAAATGAAGCACACGTACAAAACATATGGCTCCAAAACTTATAGGCCAATGTGCATCAAAAATGAAGCATCTTCATTTCATGCTGATGAGTAGTGGCTCAATTTCTCCTTTACAATTACTTAAAGTTTCTAAAAGCTGTCTAGCACACTTGACAGAGTCCAAATCCAGGTATGGGGAATAACAGTCAGATCTGACTAATATGAGAAGATACGCTTATATTTCAACTCTGTGTTTTTTCGGGATGTGCAAATGGACTAAGTGCGTTGGCAAAGTTACTTTCTTGTTACACAAGGGGATATCGCCACTCTTACTGTCAAAACCTCATATAATTACACAGAAAAGAACTCCATCTTGCTTTTGAAAATACAGATGAACACTGATTGCTGGAGTTTGTAACAATACAATTTGTCATTGTGTAACATGTTTAACAGGTATCTCCAGTCCCATGCTATAAACATAGTACATATCGGAATTTGTCAGAGATATAATAAGCTGTTAAATAGCACATTTTATCTAAAAATCTTATCTCAAAAAATAGATGTTATTTTTCTTTTGTCGTAAGAATAGTTCTGAATGTAGAAGAATATAGAGACCTTTTGAATTTGGTACTGCCATGGTTTAACCCCAGCCAGCAACTGAGCACCACCCAGCCACTTGCTCACTCCCCTCCAGTGGGATGGGGGAGAGAATCGGAAGGGTAAAAGTAAGAAAACTTGTGGGTTGAGATAAAGACAGTTTGATAATTGAAATAAAATACAATAATAATAATAACAATAAAGGAATATACAAAGGAATTGATGCATGATGCAATTGCTCACCACCCGCCAGATGATGCCCAGCTAGTCCCTGAGCAGCCATACTCCCGGCCAGCTTTTCCCCCAGTTTCTATACTGAGCATGATGTCCTATGGCATGGAATATCCCTTTGGCCAGGCTGGGTCAGCTGTCCTGGCTGTGCCCCCTCCCAGCCCCTTGTGCCCCTGGCAGAGCACGGGAAGCTGGAAAGTCCTTGACCAGTGTCAGCACTGCTCAGCAACAACTAAACCATGGGTGTGTTATCAGCATTATTCTCATCCTAAATCCAAACCACAGCACTGTGCCAGCTACTAGGAAGAAAATTAACTCTCTCCCAGCTGAAATCAGGGCAGGTACCAAAAAAACCCAACCAACCAAACAAACCAAAAAAAAAAGAGTATGGCTCGGAAGATACCTTTTTCCACTCCTTTAACAGGGAAGATGTTCTAGCTTAAAGCTACTCTGAAAATGTTGAAGATTTTCTTACTACAAACAAATACTCTAGAGGTTGTCAGGTAAGGAAAAACATTACCAGCTGGTAAACAATAACTTGTGCATCTTCGAACTGTATCGCCTTTAACCATGCAGAATGACAATTCTATTAAGAGACAGATTCAGTGCAAAAGTTGCATACCCTTAACTCAAACTTTGAATGACAAAAAAATTCTGTATGAGAAGAACCCAACTCTCCAAAACTATTTCAAGACATGTATTTATAACAGTTTGGTCCATCAATTCTTTATCTTAAAAAAAGATTGGAACTTCACCACTAAAATGAAATAACTTGTTGTGAACTGGAAATACCTCTTTTCCACAGTTATTTGCATAGCACACAGGACTTCACATATCATTAAGATTTCCTGTTTGTTTATAGCCATAAAAGCAAACCTCCGTCTATAGCATTTTTGGGAATTTTTCGTGTTGATTGAAAGATGCAAAAAAATGATCTGAGGATTCAGGATTTATCAGGTGATGTCTACCTTTCAGGTGCAGCCATAAAGCCACAAGAAAGCACGAACAGAAGATGTTCGAATTTGCCATGCACCACTCTTCTGTCAAATGCTGGGAACTTATTGCTTCCATTAGGCTCCAACAGGAGGTCTCATCGGTTTCATGGAGTTAGCCTACAAGCCAGTTTTCATATGCTGTTCACCTGAACAGCTGTTTCTATCAGCATTTCAGTCATCTCTGGAACAGGACAATCAATCCCATTCTGAGCATGTGTAAGGCTGTTATCTTTTCAGAAGCATTTGCTGTCCTCTGGTTCACTCAGCCCAGGAGTTGCAGATCTTTACAAGGTTTCAAAACAATTTTTGTTGTTGCTGGCCAAAGACGCTAAAACTAAGTTCACAAGTTCAGAGGTTTTTTTGTCGTTAGATGAATCATAGAAAACCCTTTATGATAGCTACCTTCCTAATTTTTCCGTGTTCCCAATGGTACTTAGATAGTTAGAGATTTCTGAAACAGAAGCAGAAATCTGAGGGACGTAGAAGGGCACATGAGCATTTTCTGAAAGGAAGACAGATGGGGACAAACACACCCCAGTAACATGAGTGGCTCTAATTCCACCTCTTTACTCTGCCTACCAAAACCCCCTACTTTCTTGTCTTTATTTTTTCCTCCTTATCACTTTTGCAGCAAAAGATCTAAAAGTGGTGATACTGGTTGGTTCCAGCACAAAAAAGATCATCCAAAAGTTTTAACAAATAAAACAAAATAAAAGTAAAGTTAATACATGTTCAACTCCTGAAACACTTTAGATTAAACTTATTTCTTTAACTTGTGTGCCCTGCTGGCACACAAACACACCTCCTAACCTAATATAATCATGCTCACCCACAGCTCCTGCATCTAGTCACCTTCACTGTCTCCATCATTCCTCGGATCCTCTCCCTTATTTTCACGGTTACCATCTTTCTTATTCTTGCCAAACTCCCTCTGAAAATCCAGAACGACTCCCTTGTTTGCTCCTTCCTGTTCCAGCTCCCAGAGGTTGGTGACTGCTTTTAAAGGATTGTACTGCAAGTCAGCCCTGGTTGTCTAATTAATCTCTTCTGTGATCAGAAGAAGGATGAGGCCCTCAGCCTCTGAGCAGTAAAACTTTTCTTTCTCAATAAGAACGCAGACAAGAGTGACATACAGACACAAATTTACCAATCCCTAATACACAGAGTTTTCCTCTCTCGCTAGAGGACGGACAGACCTCAGTACTCGGCAAAAAAGAGTATCTTACACTTTCAGCTTTCACCAGTGTCAGTTCAAGTTTAAAGTACAAATATGAAGGAATCCCAAGTCATCTTCATTTTTTTAAAGCACACAGACAAATCAGAAACTGTACATTAAAGAAAATAAATTAAAAGAACCATCTGTTCCCACAGGAAAAAACAAGCTATATTTAATGCATATCATACAAGACATAATATGCTTCTTAATGGAAATATCATGAAAAAATTATCATATAATAATAATAAGGCATAGAGAGAAAATACATCAAAGCTTTTATTGTATTCAGAATATTAATAACATTAGTTGTACTGCAGGTACCTTAAAGAAAGGTCAAAAATGGGTAATAATTCTAAAATACTAATCAGAGCTACGTGTGTTAAGGACAACAGAAAAGAACAAGAACATATATTTTGTCTAGCTAAATGTTTTCTAATGAGAATAATAGAAAGAGCACAAGAAAATTAATTGCTTCATGCTGCAAACCAGCAATTAGTAGCCATCTCAACCCTAAAGAAATCTCTACCCTGCATCTGTATGTGTTACCTTTGCTTCTCCAAGGCTGTGATGTTACAGTTTACATTTTCTACATGTTTATGTAGCCACTGGAGATGAGGTGAGATTTTGGAAGTTGCACTACTAGCTGATTCTGGGACATGACAGTACCCCATCACAGTATGCCATACAAAAACATATTTCAGGAAGCAGTGGTTTGGCTTGCTTGTGGTTTTGGATGGGTTGGACTAGAAGACAACAAAAACATGGAGCGGGGGGGAGCTTTCCCATTACTTTTCAAATATTTTTTGCTTTGATAAAGCTATACTTTTATACTCTGAGGGATAGATTCTTAAGTGCTTGGCACATACAATCCTGGCCAGATATTACAGCTCAGCATTCAATTGTTCCTATTTATGGAACTTACAAATAGATTTTCAGATATCAAAATAGCTCACAAATTTGTTCATCAGTGAAAGTTGTTCAAATTTCTGACCCTAACAAGCATCAAAATTCTGAATGAAAAATTTATTTGTGCTGTTTGAAAAACAATAGGGGAAGGAAGCTGCAAGTTAGACATGTTTTCTGTTCCCTGGTTATTTACTGAAATTTAATTTTAACTAGAAATTTCAGACCAGGTCTCATTAATTTTAGTGGGGAAAGACATAACACTGTTGTCCTGAGTTTCAACTCTATTCCTTGGAGATAAGTTCTAATGGGACTGCTCATTCAGAATTATCATCCCCTTCATTTTACTTTATACTGAAAGCATATCTACAGTTCTAGAATTAAATATGTGACTACACTTTATTTGACATTTGTGGGCAATAGATGAGACCATAAACATGTGATGAGTGCATAGGATAATAGCTAATAAAGTAATATTATAAGGTAGAGGAACTCTCTTAATATTTTCAATTTCAAAGTGCTTCATGAAAAAAATTAATTAAGTCACATTGTCTGGAATACTGAAGAGTTGGGAAAAACATCCAATTATGGTCAGTGATCTTTAGAGGGAATGTACTTAAATGCACAGAACACAGTCCTAAATAATAATGTTAATTTCACTGCATTACAGTATAAATGAACTTACCCTCTTTCATTTTTGGTCAATTTAATACCTGAGTCACCTCAGGTAACAAAAAATCAATTTTCATTGGTTATTTGGTTAATAAGTAAGAAAATCATTCTATGACATCCTCTTATGACATCAAATCAAATAAAGATTCTGGTGGGATTTTATAGGTTCTGTTACATGCAAAGGAAGGCCTTGGGTCCTGGGAATATTTACATCAACGATTAGACTTGCAAATGTTCCAAGTGAAGTTGGAAATAGTGAGTCAAAGTTCATTCCTGCCTCTAGTGAAGCCAGTGCCAGAATTTTAAGTTTTCTATATTGAAAGTATGATCTGGAAGTGGATAAATACAAGTTTTTTGTTTGTTTACTTTTAAATCAAAGACAATCTAAATTTCTGTGTAGCAAGAAAAGTGAAGTGGCTCTGACAGAAAATTTTGAAGCTGTGGAGAAAAGTATTTAATCTGCCAAATGGTTTGGCTGGAAACATTATTTAAGTCTTTCACAGTGCACTCACTTTTTCAGTGTTCGCCTATGCCTACTAAACTTTCATTGTATGGTATTTTCTTCTAATATCATTTGTCACTGTGGAATTTAAAAAGCGTTTGTTATAAAAGTAAGAGGAAAAAGTGCTAGACACTTTTCTTTCTGTTCTGATTAGTTCACTAATCGTTCTTTTTGTTTTGACATTTTTCTTCTACAGCACAAGCAGGGATTACATCTGAAAAAGGATTTAAAAAGCTTTACTGTAAGTCTGTCGTTGGATCTTGTCCTGGTTTCAGCTGGGATAGAGTTAATTTTCTTCCTAGTAGCTGGCACAGTGCTGTGGTTTGGATTTAGGATGAGGATAATGCTGATAACACACCCACGGTTTAGTTGTTGCTGAGCAGTGCTTACACCAGTCTAGGACGTTTTCAGCTTCCCGTGCTCTGCCAGGGGCACAAGGAGCTGGGAGGGGGCACAGCCAGGAGAGCTGACCCAAACTGCCCCAAAGGGACATTCCATGCCATAGGACATCATGCTCAGTATAGGAACTGGGGGGAGTTGGCTGGGGGCAGCGATCGCTGCTCGGGGACGGGCTGGGCATCCTTTGGCGGGTGGTGAGTGGTTGCATCACTTGTTTTGCCTGGTTTTTTTTCCTCTCTCTCTCATTGTTTTCCTTTTAATTAAATTTTTTATATTATTATTGTTTTATTTCAATTATTAAAATATTGTTATCTCAAACTATGAGTTTTCTTACTTTTGCTGTTCCCATTCTCTCCCCCATCCCACCGGGTGGGGAGGGTGACCGAGCGGCTGTGTGGGGCTTGGTTGCCGACTGGGCATGACAGATGTAGACAACGTTGGATGTATTTTGCTCTTTTCTTGGATACCCTACCATAACATGTGACTCCACATACTGATTGCTAAAGTTCATCTTTACCACAAGTCACCTTCCTCCATCTGGTCGGATGTCTCAGCAGAATCCATACCCTGATAACCTTCCCTACATTCCCTCACCAAAACCCTCGGTGCACTGTACATGTAAATGTATACCGTGAAATATACCCTCAACTGCCTGAGTGAAATTTCCGTTTGCCACCCCAAAACCCAATATACCAATAAAATGTACAAAACGGGATGCAGGTATTACTGAAAGTCATACATGCTTCTGCCAGACTTATTTGCACATAGGTGAATTTCACCTGCCTTTCCTTTTTCCCCCCCCTCATCCTTGATCTTAGCTATAGCCTGTCTAGCCTACTTATATCTCAGCTTGTACCCACCCCGTCTGTTCAAAAAGCCGCTGCTAAAATTATCCCTTTCATGCTGCTCAGACCCTGCCAGACATTCATATTCAAATCAAACCCTTCAACCTCCTTCAAGTTCACAGTTCTTCTCTTAAATCCAAGGCCCAGAAAAACACAACACATACCTACAGCTTTGCTGTCAATTTGCTCTGTTCGTTTTAAAACTTTCCTTCTCCCCATTATGCTCTTCTTACTTTCATGTCTATTTTATTTTCTGTACTGTCCCTTAAGTTTAGTAGTCGCTCTTGCTGTCTGGATGTAAGAGTCATCAGTTCCTAAATTTAGGTCCTTCCATAAAACACACTTCTTTGAAGGGGTGGAGGTAGGGTGGGGAGAAGGGGAGTTTAACCGGCACCTCTCTTTGAGCCTACAACAAAATCCAGAGAATGAGTCACAATTGCATTGTCTCGGGCTTCGTTACACTTCTGAACATTCTAACTTTATAAAAGAGACTTCCACCTTCAGTCAGGATAACAGCCCCTAAACACTCAAACTCTGAGCCATCTTACTTAAAACAAAAAATAGAGAAAATACAAGCAACCTCACTCTAAGATAGTTCTCAAACACTGCAAATCTTTTACAAAACTGTTTTGTTGTAAAAACAAAATGGGAGAGCGGCTCTTTGTTTTGCAGTGTGTGTTCTGTTTTATTTTCATTTCTAACTGACTGAAAGAGCTCCTGACTCTGGCAAATCCAAAGAGAGCGCTGATGAAAAGTAAAATAACAATCCCCATCTTAGGCCTAATTTTATACTGCTCTGATTTCATCTCCTATATCACTGAATTCAATTAGCTTGCATCTATTTTCATTTAACCTATTTAATCTCTCAGCACTCAGCTGAGACTGGCACAAGGCACTGTTGCCATTACCCTGCCACCGCCGTTTGCTCACCCATGCTTTTTATCGCCAAGGGAGTACATCCTTTCCATTTCGTACCTATCAACAGCCCAGACATCAAGACAGAGATGGGAAAAAAGAGAAAGATCAATTAAAAAAATCAGTTTTATGAAACTCCCCACTGCCAATGTTTGTTCTCAGGCACAGACTTGTGTGTCACTGGGGCTCTCGCTGAGGCTTCCCAGGGTTATCACAGCAGCGCTCAGAATCCATAGGTGGTACCCATCATGATTTTCGTGTTGAAAGCTGGAAGGATATCTGTTCCTTGACTATGCTTCGCTGTAATTATCAGGTCTCAGTTAACACCCTGCCACTCTTTTCTGTTTGCGCTGCTTTGCTCCATTTGCTGCAAACTGATTTTAAGAGAGAGAGAGGAGAATAAGACTCTCAGAACCTTAGTTTATCCAGTAACATGATTTTGGATCTGAAAGGACATTTTCATCTTTTACTTCTTTTTCTAATTAGTTTCTGTGCCCTGCATTCAGCATTTCCCACAATTTGCCTATCAATAACATAAAGATTATATTTTTCATGTTGCTAGCAGAGAGTCAGAGACCTGAGAGTTAAATCCAACCTCTGAAATGATGCTAAACCTCCACCTCATTTCCCCCACCCTTATTTCTTCGTCTTACTCCCCAATTCCCATTCCTGTGTTACATTGTTGTTATTGAGTGCCTAGGGTGAATAGTTAGCTCCAGATACTGAAAGAAGTTTAATACTTAAGTAAAATTATGACATATTTTTAGGTTTTTACTGTAGAAAAAGATCTTTAAAGCTCTTAAGTTGAAATCTTTAAAGTATTAACAAATGCTTTATCTAAGGATGAAACATCTTTTGAAGAATGATAGGTAAAGCACAGCAGAAGCTCTGCTGGCTTCAGCTTGTGGAATGTCTCTTTACTTAATGTGTCTTTTTCTTTTTTTTCAGTGTAGAATGAAGGCTTACAAACTCTCAAAACCACAGGCATCGGGGCAATTTAATTCACTAACTTTCTACAGTAGGATTCAGTTTTCAGAAGTCTACAAATCCCTGGGAATTGTTCCATAATTCTTAGCTTTATAGATCATAGGCAAGATGCAACAGACAGTTTGAAGAAGGCTGTCACACAGCAAAAACTCCATATAAAAAAAAAACACAAAAAGACCCCAAAGATATAAATGTGTGCATGTACAGTAGATTAAATAAACAAATATTCTCTATTTATGAACACATGCTTATTTTATATTAATATATATTCTCTCTCTACAGAAGAACAGCACGATACACCTGCTGACTGCCAGCATAGCAAGCCCTATTCCCCAACAAGGTGGGGATTACACCCATGTTCGGACAAGGGCACCCTGGTTCACTTCACGCCCGTGATGATGATATTAAAGGTCTTTCCCAACCTGAGCGATTTTATTCTGTTTCCTGGGGGTGGTCTAAAATTTGGTCCAGAATTACTCACCCTAAATGACAAAGCATACAATGCTACTTCAAGAAGGCAGAAATAATGCCGTCAGGATAAGAAACTAACAGATACAGGATGGAAGATGATGCAGGGGGAGCAGGATTGGTTTAGAAGTTTTTTTGGTGTTTGCTTGGGTTTGTTTGTTTGTGGGGTTTTTTGGTTGGGGGAGGTGTTTGGTTTTGGTTTGAGTTTTTGGTTTTTTGGTTTTTTTAAAGGCTCTATTTGTAGCACTGAACCAGAGAAAAGATCTCATTCAGCTCCCCTTTTTCAGGTCAGTAATTCCTCCCCCAACACATTTAAAGACTTTATTTGGTGTACACAGTCAGCTCAATAACCAAAAGCATGGGTGGACATTTCCACCCATAACATATACACCTGCCTTGAGTGTGTTTTCAGAATCTAATTGTCTATATGTGTTTGACCAAAACTTGTAAGACTGAGCTTCATAGCCCTTAGTCTTTCAGCTGCATTTAGTGCTCAGGCCAACTGAATGGGGCAGAAAGCCAGCAGCCCCCAGCTTTTCACAGGCCAGGGTGCTGCTGAGACAGCAACCTTTGGGCTCAAACACCCAGGTTAGGATTCTCCCAGTGCACATCTCCACTGAGATCCCTTCCTCAAGCGCTGCACCCTGCCCGTTCCCAGAGCACTTCCACCCGCTCTTCCCACCGAGGCACCCTGTCCATCTTCCCCAGACCCCACAGAGCCTTGCGGGAAGAGGCATTGCGGGAAGCGGCATTGCGGGAAGCCCCTTAGGGGTCAAACAGCGCTGGGAGAGGGGCTGGATCCCAGGCCCGTAAAAGCAAAACCTGTATTTGCAAGTCATTCTGGGTCTGAGGTGTCTCAGACTTCAGCTACGGGCTGTTCTACATGCGGGTTAAAACTAGAACCAGTCTGACAGCCCAAGTTACCTGTGCAACGCAGACATCCCCTGTGACTCAAGGTTCGCTGCATGCATCATTTCCACATTTCACTCCTATTCACTTGGATTTTTGAGAGCTGATTTTTGACGCAATTAACATTTTTTGGCATGTTTTTATGTACAATTTAATTTGCACAGTATCTTATGAGAATTCTTGCCATTTGAAGAAAAGGAACAAGTCATGTTTCTTTTGACAAGTCAGATTTTTACGGTAATTAATGGAGTGAATAATTACTATACTGTTCCCTTTAGAAAGAGCTAAGGGCAAGTTAGGTGGCCAGAAGGGGAAGTGGCGCTTGTTCTAAGGGTGTGATTCAGTCATAGAAGGAGGTACAAGGAGGGCATCGTTTGCAACTGTAATCTTCAGAGAAATTATGGTGAAAGGACCATTAGCATAACAATACTTTTCGTGTTCACTGACTACAAGAAATGGCAACAGGGGGACTGTCCTACAGCATTACGGTGACACAATAGAAAGGGCAGGAAATAACTGCAAAGGCCAGATGAGGACATAGCTTTTCTAATTCCTCCCTGGAGGAATAACACCAAAGTATGACATGGAATTATAGTCATTATTTACAGAATTGCGTCTCCTCAATCAAAACTAATTAAAACCAACTATTGTTTTGAAAAGTATCTTTCACATTTAACCTATACCCATTAAGAATAAAAAAGTTACACAAGTTATTGAGTTGTTTGGAAAAGTCAGTTACCCTCAGTTAAAAAAAAAAAAGTGAAAATTTCTGTAAATACAAAATACATAATTCTGGAATGGCATCTCGCTTACCTTTCCTACTTCAGGTTTCATGGTCTGAAAAGCAATACATCCATGGAGAAAACACAGCATATTTTCCACACAGATTAGGGATTGCAGACTCAGATCTAAAGACCAGTGTCCAACGTGATCATGTAGACGTTACTTAGCTACACTGGTTTATATCTTCCAGCAGAGGTAACCAAAATATCTGCCTTTCGTGCACAAAACACTTTCCTTTAATGTATCATTTCTTTAGGTAGCTTCTTGCACGGCCTTTTCCTTGCTCTAAGCTGAAATAGAGAATTGCTGAAGACCAGATTTATTTCCTGAAGTGTTCCTTAATCATTACCCTCCACGTGCCCATTAGAAGCTCTTCATCAGCAGTTTACCACCTTTCCGTTCTCAGTGGTTCAGAGAGAGAGTCATAGCAGGTAAGGAAAGCTGTGCCTCCTGTGGGAGGTTT
This sequence comes from Balaeniceps rex, assembly GCA_013401315.1. Lineage (NCBI taxonomy): Eukaryota > Metazoa > Chordata > Aves > Pelecaniformes > Balaenicipitidae > Balaeniceps > Balaeniceps rex. The sequence goes on along the minus strand of VYZW01024887.1, from coordinate 85,978 downwards.
GGGAGAGCAGAGCTGGCCTCAGGAGACTGCAGGGCATCGATGGAGGAGACTCCTCTTGCGCCCCAGGGCTCGGCTGTGGAACCCGCAGGGTCCCTGCTGTCCACCCCACTGCAGCTCTGCCTCCTGCCTCAGGATCTGAGGTTTCTCTCTCCTTTGTCAGTTTGGAGGAACCTGTTGCTCCCTTGTGCCATCTCATCATGGCCTTGCCTGGACCTCTGTGCTGAAGGTCTTCCAGCATAGACAGAAGCCAGGGACTCACACAAGATCCAAACTTTGATTTCTTTCATAAATCAGGCCAATAGTTTTCATCCCACATTGTCAGATGACTTCCCAGTATCCATACTTGTAAACACAGAGCAGCTGGTATGCCCAAGCCTTGATGGACATGATGATGTAATTTATGTTTCAGCTGATGAAAAATCCTGACTGCTTCTGAACTCCCAGAAACATGCTGCACTGACGAGAGGTGATATCAGAGCACCAGCAACAGGAGCCTCACAGCTTGCAGCAATGGTACTGTAAGCAGATGCCTTTCCAAGTGGAGTCTTGGAGCACGAGGAAGCAAGAGTGGCCCCAGTCTCTACAAGTCGCTGTATTGTAAATTGGAAAACTCCTACTTCACTTGACCATCGGACCTTCCCTCCTTCAGAACGTCTCTCTACATTAGATCGCCTCTTCTGGTGCAATATTCAAGACACATATTAAACAGGAAAAAAGCAGGGGTCGTAGTGCTGTGTTTGATCTGCACTGTTATTTTTGTCACACGTTAGGTGAAATGTGCTAATAGGTAATTTAAATTTTGTATTAGAAGCCCTTCTTCAGTAGTTTATGACCTTTCTATGGTGAATAGTTCAGGTAAAATTCAGTTAATATAGTTCATCACCAAGAAAAAGGCTTAAGAAAGAAACATTTGTTTTGTCCATCCTCAGCTGAACTTTGAATAGCACCAGGTTCCCGCTGTTTTGGAATAGGAAACTTTACGCTGGGTGGGGAGGTAAAAGGCCGTCCCCTCTGCCTGGAATCCACCTCTTGCCAGCTCCATAAAAGCGCATCCAACCGCAGTCACGCGACAAGCTTCCGAGAGCAACCCCATTAGCGCAGAGCTGCTACAGCTCTGCACTCCAGCAAAGCAGGGTTCCTCCCGTCCTTTTTCCTCTCGGTGCAGGCACGGGCACCGGTGGCAGTGCCCTGCGCTCCTCCAGCCATTACTGATTCACAGCAATGTCATAAGAGAAAGAGGAAGCTAACTGCCTGGAATAAGAGGATAAAGGTAATAGAGCAGAAACAGAATAGGAACTATAAGACATTTTAATGTTGTTGTAACTGCCTGCTCCTAGCATTTTTTGGCCCCGTGATTGTCTTGCCTCAGATTCAGACCTCTTCTAAGTCAGCAGAGCTGCATAAACCCCTGCACGTTTCGGGGTGTCTGTGTTTCCTTCCCTCTGGGAAGCACTGTTCTCTTACTGAGAGAGAAAGAGATAACCTCATGTCAGCGTGACAGAAACCTGGGAACTCAGCTGCATCTCCGCCGAATCCCCAGCTGAGAGGAGAACTGAGTTTGAACCTCAAAGCAAGGGTAAATCTGAATTTGTATCCTCAGCTTATGCTGGAGCTCAATGCAGGCAGCCAAAAATCAATGCACTAAAGCTAAAAGCTTCAGTATACAGAGTCCCCCAACCAGCTTGCTCCTGATTTTTTCACCTCTTTTCTTTGGCTCTGAGCAATACTTTTCAATCAGTAACATAGCGGTGTCACAGGAGGCTGTATATCCTCACAAACAACCCTGAGGACCCTCATTAACCTGAGGAATTCATTTTAGATCTTGTCCATTATGCAAATAAGAGGTACAATTTGTTCTCTTTTTCTGCGTAGAGTTATTGATTTATGCAACTCCAGGTAGTCTCAACAACATACTTTTTAATTAGCAAAAAAATGAGTTTGCAGAGCTAAAAAAAAAAAACCACCAAAACAAAACAAACAAAAACCCCCCCAAAAACCCCCCGAACCACAGTTTTTAATAAATAAAAAAGTAGGTGCAACTGCACCTAAAGGTGTGATATGGTAATTATATTGACCACACAATTTCTATTCCACGCTAATTACTAAAGTAAATTGGATGGAATGAGTGACAAATTTATCACTTTATCTTCCTAGGATTGATTACATAAGAAAAATACACTTATTTTGATATTCTAAAAGCAGATTGTTCACTGGGCATTTTATTCAATGGTAGAGTTTTTAAATACCTCAAACCGTATCCTTTCTAAAATCCGTAGGGACAGGTCCTTCCAAACAGTTCACGCAGCTCAGACCCAGCTGCCACCCCGCTGCTGCAGGGGAGGGAGGGCTGTCCCAGCCGCCCCACCACGGCAGGCTGCCGCCGGGGCGGCCCTGGGGCTCCGCGCGTACCTCGGCACCTGCTGCCGTACTTCTCGGTACTCGTCCCGTTTCCTTCAGGTAAGATGAATAATAAGCTGAAGAACATGTTAAAAATCACATATATAAAATCAGTTTTCCTTGCAGCTCATGGAAGAGCTTGGAGCAAGCCAAGAGCAAAAATAAATCAGTTGAGATACCATTAGCGCAGCGATGGTAAACCTGTGGCACAGATGCGGGCGTTTGAAAATGGTGCTTCATCAGTGGCACGTGTACAAGATTCGGGACTTCTCCCTGCTGCTGCCCAAATAGCAGGATATTCTGGTAGGGACAGGAGAGAGAGACCAGAAAATATGGGGAAGTGGAAGAAGGAAGAATTCTTGAACATAAAAGAGTTGGGGGGCATCATCAAGGAGAGGAGAGGGCTGAATAGTAGCAAGAAGCAAGTTTTTCCTCCATGGAACACAAGAAAAAAAAAAAAAAAAGGAAAAAAAATGCATTCAAGCTTATTCAAGCTTCTCCTTTGATTTTTACCTTCACAGAAATGCAGTTCACAAAAGTGCACTTTGTGTAAGCAATTACGCAGATTTTACTCTACATTCTAGACAGAAAAACAAGTTAAGGCCACCAGCCAAAACCCACCTTCATCTGAGAGCCATGAAGGATTTCCTATATTTTCTCTAACCAATAGGAACAACTCCCCCTGAAAAGGCTGGGAGTAAGCAGAAGAGACTGATGTTTTGGCAAAGATGATAGTTCAAAAAAAGAAAAATCATCTAATCATGAAAAAAGTTAGCAATTTTTGAAAAATCTGGTAGAGAAAATCATATTTCAGTCTGAATTTCAAGCAACGTGCGAGTGTCTCTTGTCAGCGTGCAGACCTGTCTCTCCCTTCCCACCCCAAGTAACATTTCTCGCCTGCTTCCCTTGCACCACCGCTCCGCGGCACGGCCAGGATTGGCATCCAGGGCAGGCTGGCAGAGAGGGAGCGAAGACGACAGCCAGGGCTGCAGCTTGTCTTCGGAACCAGGAGGGGACCACGGCAAGTCTGTGTCAGAGAGGCAGAGGAGGTTGCCAGAGAACAGAGCAGGCAAGGATATATCCTGTAACAACAGGTACCCTCCTGCCTGATGAACCCTTTTGCTACCAGCAAGACCAGACATGGTGGGCATTGTTCCTGCGGCCAAACCAGCTGGTTCCTGTCTCCTTCACTACAGACAGGAGAGGCAGCCTTCAGCCCGAGGCCACTGCCTACCTCCTTTGACCGGGTTTTGTCTGGAAACATTTAATGCTGTTTCAGCCTTTCAGGAAAACCATCCAAATCTCTGCAAGTCTCTGCAGATCATCCACTTAGTTCAGCAAACGGACAGGCCTGTATGCACAGTAACTCCAGCGAGTCTGTTGCAGGGGTTAACACCGTTATTTTGATGCATAGTGCGTATTAATCCACCAAAATTCATAAATCCCAGGTGCGTTCAATTTCAGTTTGACAAAAAGCCTCTAAATATTCATACAAATGGCAATTGTGGGCACAAAAGTTAGACGTTTGCATTCGCTCCTCCAGATTCTGGTTATCTTAAAAAAAAAAAAAAAAAAGCTTCTTGTTTTTCAGATGGGACTTCAGACTCATTCGTAACCTCCGTATCTCATCACACGCTTCAGTAAACGTGGGTGGCTTCCTTTTCAAGTGTGTTGATTGATGTGGTTACCAGGTTCACACAACTGGTTGGAAAATTATTACACGCTCACTGAGAGAGAGGCAGTTGTCATCAGCAACCCCCTATTTCTGACCAGAAATGAAAAGTCTGGAAGAGATGTGTTTCTTGTTTGCTTTGCAACATTAAGTAAAATTTCCAGGCCTTTTGGTAAAACGTAATCAGTTCAAAGGTGTCACATTTTCTAGGGACACAAATAACACCGTTCTAGGTTTTCATCCCTAGAATCAAGTCTTCCCCTCCCCAAAACCTCCATGTTCCCCATAGACTTAAATACTTCATTTTTGACCCCTCAGGAGCAAGAATGGAAACCTTGAATTGGCTAAGATAAAGCACTAACACTTTGCATAATTAAGCTTTTAAGAAAATTATATAGTTGTTTCTTGTAGTTAATTTATTCTAAACAATATTATTTTACTTAATCATTGCAGAAAGCGTTCAACATCTATAAATATACAGAATTGTCATGCGGGTACATCAACCATCTTACTAGGGAAAAAAGTCTTTAATTAACCTCAAGTTAAGTTAAATAGATGAAATAAGAGAGCGCTAAAATCACATAAATCATTTAAGACCTGGTGATATTTCCCATTATGATCTCAGCTATTCTGCACACCGTACTGCCTGTTCTGGAGTCAGCCTCTGCTTTCTGACAAAGGCATTCCAGCCCTTGAGCAAATAAATATGGTTGGAGTCACCCTGGTCACTTAAATTTAGCTGTTGATATTGCATTGATCTAACAGAACGTTATGCAAATACTGCTGCGTGTATGCATATGTAAGTTCTTCTTTTTTTTTTAATGTGTTTGCCAGATTCTCACCACTAAAAATTTGGCTTTCAAGGCCAATTTAAAAAAAAAATCTCTCAAATCCCTAATACTTATTAAGATATCTAAAAAGTAATCACTTCAAAATCAAATTATTTTGCCTTCTTAAAAACCACTCTTTTTTTTCCTCCAATGCAGAATAGACTTTTTTTAAATGGAGAATTTAGGAATCTTGATGCAGCTATGAGAGATTCACTTACAGAGGCTTAAATAAGAAAATGCAAACACCTAATGTGGTGCTATATGAAATAAGAAATATCCCATAGTGAAATAAGAAAGAGATAGTGCATATGATCTAACATCCTCCCGAGTCCAGGTTGCAGCCACGTTGCAAGGCTCCTTTACTCCCTGTTAGCTTTGCTGCTTAACTTGCTGGGGAGGGCTCTAGAATGGATGAAAGTGGGAATGCTGCACTTTTGTCGTAATGCAACTGTGGTTTAGCTAAATTTTTCACAATAAAGTAAGCAATGGAAAACCCCTGAGGGGCTGTGAAATACCCATCTTTGGAGATACTCAGAATTTCACTGGAAAACGAGCCAAGTGACCTCCAGAGACCCTTCCATACTAAATTATTCTGCGAGTCTATGAATTTTGGGTTCCACAATCTAATAAAACAGTTGATTGAAAGGTTAGTATTTGCCTGTAGCTTTGGACAATTATACTTTAAAGCAAGCAAATCCAGATGTGATCAGCCACGCTTAGCTGGGAGCACCTCTCAGACAGGGGCTGGCTCAAGGCAGAAGCCGCTTCACCTGCCAGCAAAAGGGCTCCCACCAACAACAGGAGTTTTGCCGAGGCACCCAGATCTGCTCCTCAAAGCCTGCCTGCTCTCCTCCTGCATGTTGTTTCAAGTTTAAACATCTCTTCAAGTATAATTTTTCATCATAAGAATCCAAAAATATCATATTCCCCTTCAGTGCAGCTTTCAAAACGCATGGATTGCTTTTTAACTGATTGGGGCTCTGTAATGTTTTCCAAAGAATTTTCCGTATAACGTCAGTGGGAGTTCACTCAACCCACCAGTTTAACAGTTCCTTTTAGAGGGGGTTCACATGTTAAGTGGTTGCTGTTGGATCAGTTAGCTAATGAGCATGTCAGCCCAGAAGGATGACGTGCAAGACGCCGCTAGCCACCCATCTGGAAATTATTTGGACAAGTAAAACCGCCCTACACGTGTGCCTCCATCCACGCTGGGCACAGGGATGCATGTATCGCTTGGGCTGATCTCCAGCAGCGATCTCAGAAAGCACCAGCCAGAGAGGAGGAAAGGGGCCAAATGCACGAAGCAGTTCCCTTTGGCAGCATCCCCAGAAATGTTTTACTGGCGTTTCATGCACTAAGACGCTGGCAGGTTTACAAATGGCAGATACTAAGAACACACCATGGCGATACAGTGTGATAGCAAAGAGCCGGACTAATAGGCTCCCAAGCACCATCTGATTACTTTGGCTACCAGAGTTATCTCCGTGGATCGCAAGCTCTCAGAATGCAGATCTCAGCTTCTCAAAATGTGCATGTCAAACTGTTTTAAATAAATAAATAAAAACAATAAACCCGCTAAACCCAAGCCTTTCCTATAACTGATGAAAGGGATGAAGACAGTCTTCGCTGAAGAAGATTGCTGAGCTATTGAGCACTTTGATTATCGACAATGTCAGGAATATCGCTTACCTATGTTGGAGGCATACTGTTCTCTAACATGTAAATCTCCTATCACAAGATTTTTACTAGGGAAAGCTATTCAATCACAGCAGGAAACTGCTTGTGTCTAAAGAAGGCAGCTGAAACTTCAAAAATAGTTATAAGGTACGTCAAACACAGCCGATGCATTAACCAGTCACTTGCCTTACTCTCTTGAGGGCTGTGAAATATTCAGTTTTACTGGAGGAAAAAGAGACTAGCAATACAATCTTTTCATCTGCCTGTGCTTTCTGTCTGCGATTTAATCCTGCATATAGATACACAATATTATTCCCCACCAAGCTATCTGTTTTGCATCACAAAATGAACCATTCCCTGTTTGAAGGGGCTGTCAGTTATCTGTGTTTTGTTAAGCATAAAGCAATACTTGCTATTTCAAATCCCAGACTGCTGACAGTCACTTCTCAGGCATCTGAATAAAGTGACTTGAAGTATTTAGAATAACGAGTAGATTGGATTATCCCATTATTCCATTTCTACAATTAAATCAAGATAAGAAATGAGCTTTCAATAAGTACATGCTAATGTTTGACCCTGATTGAGACTCAGGTAGACTCAACCCTTGCTTCTTTAAGGAATGAATGATGATACTCCAAAATAAGGGAGGTGAAAAATAGGGCAATCTGAAAAGCATTTTAGGAACAAGAGATGAGATACTCCAAGCAGATGGGACGTGTTTAAGCAGAATATAAAACTTAGCTGAAGCAGAGTTTTATTGGTACAGGCCCACCAGAGAATACATCTCGGATAAAACTGACTGTGAATGCTAATAACTGCTGCTTATGTAGCCCAGAATGAATATAGGTGTTTCCAGAAAGCAATTCAGTAGGCTGGGAGATATACTGGGGTTTTTTTGTGTTGTTTTTTTNTTTTTTTTTTTTTTTTAATCAGGTCTTTACTCTTTTCATTCAGAAGTTAAAAGACATAAGATATCCCTCTATTCTTCTTTGGCATAATACTTTATTTCATGTTAAATTTCTCTTTTCCCCATAATCAGTGTGGCTGATTCACAGCACTACGGCTACTCTATATGTGCTCTAAGTACAAGTAATCGTTTATGAGGGTTTTTTCTCCAGCCTCTGAATCTTATTCCTTAAAAGTGCAATATATTGCCTTTTTTCACAGGAAAAAAAGTTCCTAGTTCTGCCCCATCATAAACATATGATAGAATTAGTAATTCAATATAAAGAGGTCAAGCAAGCTGGAGTAAGACCTGTCCATACCTGCCCAGAGATGCATTGTAACAAAGCCTTAAGAGAGAACATCATGGCACTAGAAAATGAAACTTTAAAGCAGTTCTGAAATTCTCCATCATAAATTGAGATTCTGTTTAAAGGGAACGATACTGTGAACAAGAAAGCTACGTACAACTTGTACTTTATGAAAATGTTAATATTTGAGACACATTTTTCTCTAAAGCACCCTTTTTTTCTGAAAGCAAAAGGCAGTTTTGCTTTATGTGTTGCCATCAAAGATGAGGAAAACATGTAACATAACTGTCTCAAAAGCTAGAACACAGAGTTCAGAAAACAAACATGGCACCTGGAGTCAAGTTTGATGGGCTTTTCACTAATTGTTTTGATGAATTCAAAGGATTACACTGATATATCTCAAGTTTGCTGAAGCCACTTCTACTAAGTAACTTAACTGACTTTTTTGACTACTTTTAGACAATTACATTACGAGTCAAGACCAGTCTTTAACTTGCCATTTGCTATTGCCCATGGGCTATTGTGCATGGCGCTCAGCAAAGATCCATGGAAACACCAAACTATCCAAAAGTTGTCAGACCTTATCTTGAAAACACCTATTGTACCTGGATCTTAACATGCATGTACAAAAAAAAGCCCCAAAATCAAAAAAACCTCTCTAAAGCACAAACAACTGTATTCTGTAATGTGAGTAACTATGTTCAGTAATAAAGATTACTTGGGTGGCAAATGAGGTTCCTCAGAGGATAACAATAGTAGCCCTGGAATGAAATCCCAGAACAACCAAGGAAGCAAGGCAGCTCTCTTCTCAAAGCCACCTTTTCTAACACACCCATAAATAACAAACATTAACAAACATAAACAGCATCTTGCAACGGGACAGCATTGCAACATTTATACAAATTTCTCATGGGGAGGACGTGATAGAACCACCTATACGTAACAGATTAGTCACGTCACTAAGCGCTCTGCTGGGGAATGCTGGGCCACTGGCAGAACTAGATGGAACCGTCCAGGTTCAATGCTTATCTAACAAAACATGATTTTAATAACTTAACTTTCCTGAATGCAGAAAAAAAAAAATCCCTTTTAGGCAAAAAAAGAGTTTATAGAGAGAGTGTAAGTAAATATAGTACAATAACAGCCAAGTGAAGTAAATCTTTACCACCAGGGAGTTGAGGAGGAAGCCGAGCGGCAATGAATACCAAATTTCCCTAACTTACCCCAATTACAGAGATAAAAATAAACTCTGCCAGACCAGAAGACTGCAGCGTGTCCTGTGTTATTACTTTTTGTACACAGGTGTGACAGTTTGGAGACTGTGCCCGTGTCAACTTCTCAATTCCACAATTCCATTCAATTTGGAAAATAATCTTTAGTATGGATCGGAGCATTCATTCTCTAGCAGCAGCTTGACACTTAGGCAGAGACCATGTCTGGAAAACCCCGACAGAGATATCAGTGCCCACAGTTACTGAATGGCTTAACCCTGGAGAGAGAATGGATTTACTACCAGAAAAGCCATTAGCTTTTCAGTGAGTTTCTTCATAGAAACTTGTCTGAGCAAGAGTCTGGGACTCCTGCTGCACATGCACAAAATAAAAACTGCAGTTTCTCTTGCTGCCAGTCCAAAGTTAACACTGTAGAGTCAGTTTTAAAGGTAATTTCATTTGAGCCAAAGAATTCAGTTTACCACTAAAAACAAAAACCCAGCAGGAGGAGATGTGGAGAGACCAGACCCAGGAACCAGTTTCTGGGAAACCTGCAGCTCTCCTGAGAGCGCAGAGAGCAGAGCCAGCGCTCGGCACGACTCGGGACACCACAGCCAAGCAGGCAGGTGGCCTCTGAGGGACCACCCCAGCCGCGAGGAAACCCAGAGTGCCAGCAGCCGCCTGCCGAGGCCAAGGAAGGGACAGCAGACACGACGGGCTGGTCTGACCGGGCAAGCGCATCTTGGAGAACCAGACCTGGAACCAGCGACTGGGAGCGTGCGCTCGGATACTGGATCTGCCCTTTGCTGTCCAGACAGTGCCATGGCTGCTCTTGTAAAAAACATCCTGAGGGTTATGTCTTGGAAGAAGTGCCTCATGAGGCACTTGCATAGGGAAGTTCCCCTGGACTCATTTTCACTTGAGCTTTCACCATCTCTGTATGAGTATCTAGTTTTAACTAGGGTGTGCATTTGCCTTCATTTTCTCCATCCTCCTCAGTGCAAATGATGTCCTACTTCGTGTCTCCCAAGGAACTAGGGTCTGCAAAAACAATTAGCTTTTGTCTTGTTGATCAGCCAAAGTAGGAGGTGCTGTTTAGTATTTTAACGCAACCTCGTTCTCTTCTTTTTTTCACAGGAAGTTCAAAGTGATATGTATATGATCTTATTCTCTTAGTGTATTTCAAAACTCCCATTTGAAATGGTATGCAAATCAAGCTTCAGTGTCTGGAGTGCCCAGTCTGACTAAGTATTCCATTTTAACAATTTCAAAAGTCTTTACCACATATTAAGTAAATCTGCCTGCTATATATCCCTTATAAAAATTTAAGCGCATGCTCTTGAAAAGTACAAGTACTAAGAAAAGAGGAGACACCTACAGGATAAAAAATGATTAGAGCTGTAAGAGTTCAGGCAATCCTTATTCTCTCTCGGCTTTTTGAATTATGCCAGTTTTGGGAGAGAAGGATTCAACCATTCCTCCAGCGGTCCACTCTGCATATAAGGCAGACACAGCAAGCCATTAATACTGAGAAGAAGATATTTTATATCTACAACGCATACATTGATGCACTTGGAAAAGAACTATTTTTGCTTAATATTTAACCTCCTATGCAACTATGTACTGCTTATAAAAAAACATCCCAACCTTATTCTCAGTGCTCTACAAACACGAAAGGGCTTGTCAAATCCATGGCCAAGTCCTGGCTTGGATGTTTATTGTGAAAAATACAGCAACAATTATAAAAAAAAAATACATATCTAATAACCATGTTTTCCCCTTACCCTAATTTACAGAGTGCAGTTTCCCGGGCAACAGACTAGTCCAGAGAGTGTGTAGACCTCTGAATTTTTTTCCCTGAAAATATGAACCATTGTAAACTGAACTTATGTCAGCCGACAATGACTTGCTTTTCTTAGCCACCTGGTGCGTACTGCTCAGTAGTAATCTTTGTACTTGCTGCGACGTACACTTTATATGTTCAAACCCAGTATACTAATTAACTTTGATTTTCCAAAGCAGTGGAAAACTTTTTCTGGTTAAAAAGAAGTATAAAAATGGGTGCGCACAGGTTTGTGAGCCCCCCTCAGTCCCTTCTTCCCCACTGCTTTCCTAAGTGCACAGGGAAAGGAAGAACCTTTCACAAACCCCAGATTTGACATCTCTTAAGAAACTGTTGGACTGAACTGAATCATTTCTTCTGTCCCATAAGGTCAAAGCCTACCTATAACAGTAGTGAAAGAAAAAAGCTGACAAAATGGGTATTTCTGGCATTCAGAATCCTTGTAAGACTTAGTCTTCCCAAAGCATTGCAAACATGCGGAAGCAGCAGTTTAGTTACTCTCCAATTACTACATTTAATTAAGACCAAAAACAATGTCAAAAAGGAAAATGTACCAATTCTGTTAATTGTGCCTTCATTGCTGTAAAGCATACCTGAGGAGAAAGCAATCTGTGACCTGCAAATACATGCACAAACATCTCTCTGCTTCCAAGTTGTCCTTTGTGGAGAGTCTGAGATGATAAAACAGGTCCAGTAAGGACTTTCACTGCTGTATGCCCATTCCTCAGCTGAGCTAAGCGTACATCATAGGTAAAAGTAAGCAGCAACGTAAGAGCCAGTTCTGTCTTCCTATTTTGGGATTTTTTTTTTTTTTTTCCTTAAGTCTCGCAGAACTGATGTAAACTATGCCCCTTGAAGCCTGATCCATGTCATAACCTATTTTTTCTTACATTGGTCATGTATCTTCTTCACAGTCTTGCCAATGAGGCAGCGCAAGAATCGGCACGTCGGAGACTCCTCGCAGCAGTATAATTCTCATTTGGCTCCGTAGACTGCCGCCTGTCTCCACGCACTACGCAGATGGAAGACAAGTTCACAAATTGAAGACAATTTACCAAGATCCAAGAGTTCAGCTGAGCACTAAACATGGATTTCTCTTACAGATCACTCACACATGCAGTCTTTGACATGAAATTTCTCTATGGAAAATTGTCATATATAGCATGACTGAATAGTCACTTTTAGGTTGCAAGTCACACACACAAGCTCACTTCTTTTGTGTTAGCCACTACTGCCTATTTAAAAATAGCGGTTTACAATAAAACAGAAACCCAGGAAAAGACAATGTGAAATAGGACAAATATTTTTTATTCTGATTTGTTCAGTTTGCCATCATAAAAATAGAGGGGTTTATCTTTACTATTATTATTTTTTTCTCCAGATCATTGTAAAGATGAGATCTGATACCTGGGGTCTGGTATCTGCATTCGCTATCACCATCCCAGTGTAAAACCTTTAAGCCTGGCCTGAAAATATATTAAGATTCCTGGAGCTACAGTCTGAGGAGAAACTTTGTGCATCTCAAGATAAGTCTGTATGGTTTCACTGGGTGCAAGTCAGAACGCTATTTATTTTTTTATTTAACAATTCTGATTATGTTGTATGAACTGGAGCAATATCCAGCTAATATTCTTTTTTTTCCTGGCTATACAAGGATAACAGAAATCAAAACTTTCCCTTCTTACCAGCTTCCCCTCTAAGTCGCTCACACTGTGTACACTGAAGGAGTCTTGTTTAGAAGGAAGGTATCATAGGGACATAATCACTTTTTAAAAGCAGTTGATGTTCAACTAAGCTGAAAATCCAATGAGACACATTTTTTTAGGAAAGCACAATGTCTAATTTTTTTTGTGTTCAAAAAGAGACTGGCAATAAAAGGCAATAAAGCATTTCCCTCACTCCTTTTATACTAAGCAATGGATTTTCCCAGTGTAATAGACACCTAAAACCGATGGTTGCCAAAGAGTTAAAGGCACAAGAGCAATTAACGGTTCAAACAGAAGTGTTAGCACACCAAGGTGGAAAGAGTGTGAACTTCTGCTGTGCTTCCTGAGTTTCTACTGCTGCAGAGCTTCAGTTTTCCCACTTCCTCTTTTTTCTCACTTTCAGGTTTCCACTGCTGGGAATTATAGGGAGATAATATGAAAAAATTAGCATACGATGACACTACGCTGTTTCTAATAAGAGTCCTTGTATACACCTACGTTTTCCAACAGCCATTTTAATTTTAGGAACATCTATTTGGATTACCAGTAACTGAATTTATTTTAAATTCAGATTAAAATGTGGATTTAACTTTATTGTCAAGAGGCATTTTACAAAAGAGAAAACAACAAATGATTAAGAATTTGTGGAAGAGCTCTCAAGCCTGATAAAGTCCTCTACTGAATTGCCAAGTAGCCCAGGAGTATAAAGCAATATTGAAATGGAAGGGGAGGGAATTCTACCTACAGGTGGAATTGCATATAACATCTATTACTCTCTACGAAAGTAGGAACCACTGACAAATACTCTCTTTGGAGAAAATGGCAGAAAAGATGTGCAAAAGCAAGGCTTTTGGGAACTAGTACAGGAATGGCAAGAGGCAACCCTGGAAGGCCATTGAGGTTAAAGAGCTAATTAAGAAAAAACGCAAATCAAGAAACAAACAGTTTATGCAGTTAGAAGACCTCTGCGTGGCCATATTCTGCTAATCTGGGAACCGCAGGAAATGGATCAATGGGAAACATGGAGCAAATCGTGACATGAGCAGCTTGACTGCCAAGTACATAAAAGCTCTCAATAGCCACAAAATTCAAAATTCAGCAAATATTTCTCTTTCCTTCCTTCTATGAGTTGTCATCTCATGAGAAGGGGTCTTTGTGGATCTCAGCCATCCTCCAAGGAGGAGGTTAACATCCTCATTAATTATGATGGGCTCTCTTTTAAGTCCTATTCACATCAGCGTTGGCTTCTGCAGGGTGTGAGATCACGCTAACAGTGGCATTCTCAATATGACACTGAGCTGTTAACGCACCATTCCTGTTTCAACATGTTCACGTCCTGTGAACAGACACTAACATAGCAAACGCCATCATGATTGCTCAGCACTCTGAGAAACCTCATGGGCACCAATGTCCTGAGAATTTGGCAGGCAGGGAGGCAATCTGGTGTTTATACTACATGGCACATATATGAAACACTTCTACACTGGTGAGGAAGCTAGCAAAGAAGGTCCCAGCTGTTAAGCAAATGAGTATCAGCTGCCATACTCATCAAAATCTGCACGTGTCTGCACCTCCTTGGATGAATGTACTCATGCACCTTCCCCAGGCACCCACAAGCTCCAGCGGCTTGTCCGAGACACTACTTAATGTCTTCAGACTTTCTCCTCTCATTCTGTTCAGCAGCTGACCGCTCTTCTGCAGGGAAATAATACTTATGAACTAGGCAGAGGAACCGTGGAAAACAGTTTCATGATTTCAAGACATCCGTGCAGATGCAATAGGCAGCGCATCAGGGAGAACCCTGACCTCACCGCCCAGGCACGGCAACCTGTCCCCCCACGCTGTTTCTGCTTCCCATCCACTCAGCACAGACCACGTGGCGTCAGTCTGCTTTCAGCATGTCGTGCGTTTCAGCGGTATGGCGATGTAAATGGTAACAGTCATATCCGACTGTGAGAAATAAAGGCTCTATCCATAAATGCTTGAAGATTTTTTTTTTTTTAACTGTTCCATGTTTCTCTTCATTTATTTCTTTTGATTTAAGAGAGAAAACAAATTTTAGTAAGTCTTTTAAAAATTCTCTGAAGAGTTGTATGTTAGTAGTCACAATTTCTATTTAGGCTTCTAATAAAAATACTAATAGAGCTAAATTTCTCTCTGAAAAGTATAAAAATCTCAATATTTACTGGGCAAGTACACGGGAGATTTCTGATCAAAACCAGAATATTCCTCAAAATACCAAGAATTACTTTGCACATTAGTCAGTAGCCCTGTAGCCCTCTGTATTCACATGGGATACGAACAATCTAGCTGATCCCTCCAACTATCAGTCAGATTTCTATTTCATTGTCCAATATTAAGCAAAACTATTACAACAGGATAACTGAGGCAGAGCCCAATGTTGAAGCAAGGTGTACAAAGCCCATCTGGGACACGAGAACAGTAGAGCAGAGAACTGAACTTGGCTCATCCATGCCCTAAGAAGCAGCCTCAGTCACTTAGCTGAGGTCCGAGGCAAAAACACTGTAACTCCAAGCCAGCAAATGAGACACCCCCCACTATAGGAATGTGAATCTTGAACTCCCGCGTCTTTTCCAATAAGTGCACTGCTGGGAAATAACGCAGAATCATTTTCTCCATTTTTATGGAGGGAGGGAGGAAAGGTTCAAAATCCATTTCACAGCAAGGTAAAAATTCTTTCTTTTCTATACCTTGAAGATTTTTAATAAGAAAACTGTTATCATCCATTTATAATAATCAGCATTCCTAGAGCTAATTAATGATAAAGAACTAAAAATTACCAGCTTTCGCAAAGCCACTTAGCTTTCTTCACATAAACAACTATCCTGAAATACGGGGTAATCTTGATTTTGTGTTTGCAGTTCATTTACTCTCAACTGGCTAAACTGTTCATACTACTACTACAATACATTTCGCTGATGATTCAAAGTGCTCCTTTAAGCTGGTACATCATCAGATGACTTCACTCTTCTTCCCCAGACTCCTTTTGCCCCTCCAAGCATGCTCTCCGCTCCCCTGGCTCCCCAGTCTTTGTCTCACTCTTCCAAAATGCTCACCCTTCTTGGGAGTTTGCAAAGTAAAAATAACAAGCTACAGTCTGCTAATAGTCTTGGCCACCCAGCTCTTAACAACCGCTCCTGGCTCTCCTCGCACTCGCTCTCCCTGATGCTCGTGAGATCCAGTGAGTCATCGCTGGGAAACGCAGCCTCTTCCTCTAACACCGGCTGCTCTCGAAATCAACAACAATCTGCAAACTGGAAATAATGTCATCTCTCTTTCACAGGACGGAACAGTAAATTTCTGGCCAGCTCCACTGGTTTTTTTCAGCTCTCTTAGGGTTTTGGCTATGTCATTCCCTCTCCCTCACCCTTGAAAATTACAAGCACAATTAAACATCCTTTTCAACTAACAGCAAGCGAAATTTCATTTTTGTAGTATCAAGATGCAAGTTTTACAGCTGGGGTAAAATCAAGCAAAAAAATCCCAACAACCTCATCGGTTTCTCCTAAATCCATATATTCTCATGGCACTACATACCTTAGAAATGTAGGTTATGTTCTTAATGCTTTGGTAGAAATGCCTCTCCATTGACAACTTGTCAAGTTTCAGGATGATGCAACATGAGAAGACAGAGATAGACATAATCTTCCAGATTTGTAACAGAAATACTCCTGAGACCCTTAACTAGTGCAGCGGTACTGAGTGCCATTGCAACACACACTGACAGTAAAAGTTATGTTGTCTGAAGTAAAAGACACCCCCCCCAACTTTAAAAATTATCCATTACATAAAAAAATAGAAAATAACTGCTTCTCACAGTGGTCTTTCCGGTTTACATGGAGTCTTTGGCTTTCTGGATCAGTTTTTTTGTGGTTTTGTTTTGTTTTTCTTTTTTCTGTTACGCATCTCCATCCCTGGCCTTCATCAGGGCTTCTCTACAAACCTTTCATCCTCACGATATCCAACACGTAAGCAGGCTGCTAAAAAGGGAAGGATTAAAAAAAAAGTGATGGGGGGTGCACGTGTATGTATGCATATATATACATATGTATCTGATAGTTCCTAAAGCGTGCTTCTAATTGTACGCCTGCAGCAGAATATCCACCAAGTTTCCGTAAGCCTTTGTAAGGAACTGAGAGAGTCTAGAACTGAATATATGCAACTGATGCTTCCTACGTGAAATGTTCTGTTCATCTCAAAGGGACCTTGTTTGTTTTCAAGGGATAAAGAGCTGGTAAGAAAATGCCCAGATAAAAGCAAGTGGAAAAAGAGACCTTCAGATCATAATTAGAAGCATGACATATTCTGTTTAGATTTGATATGCACGCAGAAACCTTTGAGATAATTTTCTTACGCTGCTGCATAATGGGAATAGCCAGAGGTCTGAGAATGGGCATCCAATGAGTAAAGAAAATCATAAGCA
This sequence comes from Balaeniceps rex, assembly GCA_013401315.1. Taxonomy (NCBI): domain Eukaryota; kingdom Metazoa; phylum Chordata; class Aves; order Pelecaniformes; family Balaenicipitidae; genus Balaeniceps; species Balaeniceps rex. Next base: position 68,945 of record VYZW01024887.1, on the reverse strand, counting down.
GGACATTGTCCTCCAGCGTCGCAGCACTGCACCTGGGCGCAATGCTTCAGGAGGTGGCCTGGGAGCAGCATCCACATGACGCCGGTTGCTGGCAGAGCCCGGCAGAGCCGACAGCCTGCGCTGCCCAGCCGGACCCATCGGCTTTCTGCGGGCGGCGGGTGGATGTGCAGCCTGATCGGACACCGTTAGCAGGCGGCACAAGCTGCTGCTGCCGAGCGCATCCAAGTGATTACAGCGTGCATTATTGAGCCTCCCGTGCTACACGGTACAGAAAGTGTTCTGCCCAAGAAAACGACTGCTAGAGACAACGACACCAGGGCACGGCACAGATCGGTCTGTGCGACGGCGGGGGAAAGGAGGCGCTTTGCACCTCTGAAGGCAACTTCACACAGTTCGGCAAAGCCTTTTACCAGCAGTAGAAGTGATTCATATTCCATGGCTAGCTAGATCAAAAATGTCACAGAAGGTTAATCCCTGTTTCCAGGAGAAGGCCAAGAGATGTGCACAAAGGGATTAGGCAGTAATCACAGCAGATTTCTAAAATAATGTAATGAAACAGACTCAGGTATCGAGGCACGCTGGAAACAAACCCAGGACCGGTGCCCGGTTTAAACAAATACATGGAACAGGAGGAGACACGCAAATGATACAGTGCTTGGCAATTGGGGAAAATGCTGCAAACCTTAAAATCCCAGCTAAGCCTCAGAAAAGACTGAATCAAAGCTGCCCATTTTTAATGCTAGAAATTACGTAACCACCACCTGGTTTTCCTTCAGTTACTGAGACGTGGACTATGGGGCAGATCAAGAGAGTGAAAGACCATTTTTCCCAAGCCAGCCAACTTAAGAGATTGAGTACAGAGGTCCAAGGGACAGTGCAGAAGAATTCAAGCGATTGACTAATAAACAGGAATTTGAACATCTTTTCCTACCTACCCACAAAGTAGCAGTAAGGCAGAGCTGACAGAGTGCACCAGGAAAATGTAATTAAATTCATAACATTTTTCTCATTAAAAAAACCTTTCATTAAATATCAAAATCAAAACTCTTTCTAAAACAAGGTCAATTCTGATATATCTCACAGCTGAAATAATTACTGGATAAAAAATTAAAACATCTCAACCAAACTTTTTCATGCTTATAAAATAAATGCAAAGACAACACCTTTCATTCGGGAATTGCCCGACCCCTTGTTGCCAGATGATAAGAGAACATTGAGGACAAATACGTATGTCTTGTCTTTTGCTTTTTCCTAAGCGCCTGCTCCTGATCTCTGCTAGAGAGTGAGCTTTGATCTGAGCAAGCATCGACTCAAGTCAGTTGGAAGAGGCCTCCGGAGGTCTTGTAGTCTGACCTCTCACTTGCAGGAAGACCACAAACACCGGACCTGGCCAGCCATAGTGTTATCTAAACAAGTCCCAAAAACTTCCAGGGATGAAAAAATATCCCACAACCTCCCTGAACAACCTCTCCCAGCGCTGTACTACCCTCCTTGCAAGGGAGCTTTTCCTAAAGTCCAACCTGAACCTCCCAGGTTGTCCCTTGTGTCCATCGTCCCTTGTTTTACCAGCTGTAACTAGCAGGATTAATTTGCCTTCATCATCTCCTTAAACTCTCTTCATGCTTAGCTCAAGCCAAGCTCCTGTTGCTACAGGGGCATAAGCAATGAGTATATGCTATATGCTGCCTATATGAAAAGCATGGTATACTCATGTTCTGCAAACTCTCAGCCTGTAGGAAATACATCACCTGGGTATGGCAGCAGGCGAGCACCTCCGTGCAGCTCCAGGTTCAGACACAGCTCCAGTCCAGCGGACTGGGTACAAGGGCAAAAGATGCACATATGCGCTTATAAAATACTTCCCGGGGAAATCCTGACAGGCAGCCTGCCCTTTGGCTTCTCTGTCAGGAGGAGTCAGACATAGCCTGGACCTACCTTTGGAGGCCACGTGGTTACCGTTCTAGGCTGTAGCCCAGCATATACACAGAGCACAGGGGTGACAGAGGGAAATACGGTCCTCTGACCTTCCCCATAAAACTGCACCTGCTGAGGGTCACACTGAACAGCAAGATAAATCTTTGATAACTATATAGCTGTACCAGAACACAAAAACTCTTTCCTTCAAATAATGCGCTTAGCGTTAGGTTTATGTGCAAATAAGCCAAGAACGGGGTTACTCACATGCTTATAGTCGAACACAAAGACTTGCTGGACCAGATCCCAAGTGCCTCCTTTATTATCTCCATATCTCAAAATTATGATTACCAATTCAGACTGCCCAGTTTCTCCATCTATTGTGTTTCCTGCTATGCCAAATAGCACTTTTTTCCTATTAATTTTAGCAGATGTTTTAATTTATTCTTTATATTATATTTTATTAATGCCTATCACACTGACATCTAGGCAGATGGACAACTTCAAAACCAAACTTTTATGGAGGAATTAAAAGAACAGTCAGGCAAATGGATTCTTCACAGCTGGGAGGCTGTTACTGTATGGTATATTTATAGTATATAAAAGATACTTGTGAACAGAACAGATGGTAACTTAAGAATTTACCTGAATTTGGATTTTGTCCTGAATTTCAGTGGGTCCTTGCAAGTTTGACATTTGGCAGTTTTATTCTTTCAATCTCTTCATTTTCTCTTCTAATATCGCACATTCAGGTTTTCTGAAAAGAGATACATTTATAAACTCTTAAAAAAAATATCTTTTAAAAAGGTTAAGCAATAATTCTAAACTGTTAATGAATCTGGCAGGTCAGCAGATTTCTTATAGTCAAAGTTACGAGCAGCTGCAGTCTCTCCCACAGATGTGATACAACACTTTGTAAACACACGGCTTCCTAAATATACAAGTGTGACAAACATATCAGCTCATCATCTATGTGTTTCATAAGCTATCTGAAAGTAAACTCTTAATTTAAAACCCGTTCAAGTTTCAAAGTTCACGTCTAGCTGGGAAACTTTGGAAAATGAGAGAAGATTTTAGAGCATTTTCCTTATCAACTGTGCAGAATGTACAGCTTACTCTTCCTTTCTGAGGTGACTAACAGGTTTCTACGGGAACTCAAAGCCTTTTGGGGTTTGCATCATGATTTTCATACATACATAGTAAGTACAAGTTCTACAGCGAATGATGTACTTCAGCTGATAGACTTGGATGCTGCAAGTGCGAAGTCAAAAGAGAGATTTCCAGCGTCCAGATGGGCACAAGACCCTCATCTCCAGCTGATTTACAAGCAAGAGGATGTTGGTACTTAAACCTGAAAATCTGCTCCACAACAAAGCAGCTGTGGCCTGGCGACCACTCGCTGGAGTGCTCTGTGCTGTGAGGCCTCTTCACTTGGCACAGCATCACTTGCAGATTGCTAGATTACCTTTAACACCAGTTTAAGGGGCACATTGTGGATATTTCAGGTTAATGTAAACAATTCATTACATGTGACGTCTAGCAAAGTGTGCTATATTACAGAACACACAAAAAAATTTAAAAGTGTTAAGCTCAAAATCAACTTTAAACAAAAAAGGTAAAATGCTTTTATAAAAATTTTCTTGGTTACACAGAAAATTTCTAGTCTACCATCTTTGGTTGATACAGCAGTTAAACTTTATGGCTCAATATCCTAAATGAGCCTACCTCAGGCTTTTAGGCAGGCATAAATACAGATCAGTGTATCAGAGATCACATAACATTTGTTTGTTCTGTTTTGTGTATAGTCACAATCCTTTGTATTAATAAACTAAAATGCTCATTATAAATTTGCTCCAGAGGGACCCATGGGCCTTTACTGTGGAGCCACAGAGTCTGATTAAATGTAAGAAAGTATATTGTATTTATCTCTCGATTCTCGGATGGCTACAAATCTGGCAGGTTTCCCCTAACAGGATAGCTCTGAACTCCTATCATTCATCCCTTGCTTGTTTGGATCGACGACAGATTTGTTCGACTCGCTGCGTACTTCTATCACCTAACCTGCACAAGAAAGCTACCACCCATATACAGATAATTTATACAATATAAGCTTTCACTAGGCTTGCTTTTTTTGGTCATAAAATTTAATTATATGTGGGGATTTAAGGAAAAAGCTATTAGCATTGTTGTCACATAACTACTTGAATCTACTTTTCCATAGTAACAAATCCTGTTTTTCTTGTACTGGGGAGCCAGGGGCGGGTTGTATGTCACAGGCAGCAAGTTCTCCTTGAGACATCTACCTCCTCCCAAACGCTTTACAAGGAGCCTACGTATCTTTGTGTTCGTAGTCTCCCAAAGTACCACATTTTCTCTCCAGTTAAATATGTATTCCACCAGGCTTGACTGCACTGTATTGCACTGAAAATATCTCAAGGCAGCTACACAAATTGTTGTTCCCGTCAAGTTTTCTTGAAGTTCATATATATATATTAGACAACCTAGGTACGAACACTGGCAGAAGTGCAGCTCTTTTCTTAATGTTTTTTGTTACAGATCATTCTAGAAATAGCTTGTTTGCTCTAATTATTTCAACAGTGCTGCCAAGGTAGCTAGTATGTGTTATTAGTCAAATTTTGTTTGAATATACAGCAGTTGAAGTATAGTCTTTAATTACGAAACATCTCGTATGTGCGAGCATGGGAGAGTGTATGCAAAGCAACCAGAAAGACATAACTCACTAACTTCTAGTCACTTCCCAAAAATTAAGCTTTATTTTGCAATGAAGTTGGGATCAGAATGGAGTTGAGACCTAGAGCTGAACTGTCCCTTAAGTTTAGTGTAATTTAAGTTCTAAAATTAATTTCAGATTTTTCCTTTATCTCATAAAGATTAGCCTTCTAAATCCTGATGTTTTCAGAGTTAATCAATTCCCCTTTACTAAACAGAAAATTGCTATCTGGAAAAAACCGTGAAACCATCTCAAACCTTTTCCCCTGGCTCACTTATTGAGAGGGATTTTGGTTTCGTTTGGACATGAAAAATAATTTCTTCTTAGCACTAATGAAAATAAAAAAACCCCAACCAACCAAACAAAAAAAAACCCAACCAAAAAAAACCCCAAGAAACAAAAAACCCACACATCTCAAAAAAACCAAAAAAAACCAAAAAACACAACCCCAACACAAAAGCAACCAAGAACAAACTCTACATCTCACATTTCCACTGAAACCACTGTGGGCCAGATTCAACAAAGGACTGAAGGACTTCAAAGGTAAGTGCTTCAGGGCTTTCCGGTGCCTGACGGGGATGTGAAGGCAGCAGCTTGTGTTAGGGGCCACGCAATCCTGCGCAGAGCAGTGGGAGAGCAGGTGCCTCGCACGGGGTTCGGGTTCGCAGCAGCCAGGCTGTGGAGCAGGAAGCTACGGAAAACCTACTGCTAATTGCTGGGAAACAAAGGGGTGAGCGCTTTCAGCCCTTCAGGTGATCTGCCCAGGGCCACACCAAATGCAGCCAGCTTCTCTTCCCACACTTTGGAGCAGTGTAAGAGCTGGGGTGTTGCCTGCGAAGGCCTGGGTCCCATCGCCTGCGTTCCCATCCCTGGCCGGCACCCCGCGCCCCAGCCCTGCTGCAGCCTGGCGTGGGCTGAGCAGGGATGCAGAGATGTGCTGTGGCAACAGCCTCGTCCGGCTGCGGATCAGCCAACACGGTGTGCAAAGGAGCCTCCTGGGGCTTCGGTCCTCTCGAGCTCAGGTGCAACCTGTAGCGCTAGCTGTAACCTCTGCCCGGGACAGGGATGCTCTGGGGTATGCACAGACACACAACTGCTGATTGCCCTCGAGAACACCACAGCGCATCCAGGAAAGCTCAGTGAGGTCTAGGGATTTCAGAACAGAGAACAGCTAGGGCCTAAATTCAGACTTAGAGTCCTGAAAACCCCTTTTCAGTTGCTCCCTCATCTCCAAATTGAGTCCCAGAAGTGGCTGCTCAGATCCTTCCCGGCACTGGTCCCAAGGGCCAGAGTCTAATCACCTTTACTCACCCTGACAATATTTTTCACAAGGGGAGTTCACTAATATTTAGACTACCTGCAGTGGAAAGTATTGCTCAAAGTGAGCAATGGTGGCAGAATTTATTCCAGAGGAAGGAAAAAAAAAAAAAAAAAAAAAAAAAGAGCAATTGCAAACACTGTGGAAAAGTTAACATGGGCATTTTTTAGCATCAGAAAATTCTGGAGGCTTCCAAATAAACTCATAATTCAGAAGACTTTGAGAGACAGCAATGCATCAATAATAGATTTTCAGTAGGTTATATCCTTGAAAGAAGGTGGATGGTATAGCAGACAAAATAAAGTTGTTGGTGGCCTAATACATTGCAAGTGGTTTGTCACCTACAGCACTGCATTCTTTAAAGATATCTAACACACACACGCACAAAAAATCTCTCAAGTGAATTTATTGACTAAAACCAGTTCCACAGAACCAATTAGTATCTTACACAGGCTGCCCTGCAAGGCTTATGAGGCCATCCATCACTTGTCCATTTAACTATTTAGCATTTGTTCCAGCAATTTGTCACACTGTCAGAACTGTAGCATTTCAGAATAGGAGTTTTTGGTTGAAAGAAATCTAACTCAGATAGTGCAGATATTTCTTTTTTAATAAGGCTTACACAAGATTTATGTTTCTATTATTTTTAACCTTAAGCATCTTGTCTGGAAGGTGAGGTTAATTCTTTGTATTTCAAAGGTTCCGTATTTAAATCAATTGTTTTATATGAGAATTTAAAAATATCATGCAAAATGGAATTACTTCAAACTTCAACAATTCACAGCTCTGACATCATAAAGTACCTTCTCTTACAGCTGCAGTGCTTACATTTTTATCACTTTTCCCATCTAGTCACTTGCTTTTACATGCATTTCTGGTGACTTTCTTAATTTCACAGCACCAAACGAATCACAAAAAAATTACCTTTCCATTGAATGAAAGGTGAAGTATCAACATAACATTAGCGTGTCTGCTCCTAAGGTATTTTACATTTTTCAGGCTCTATATATCTAAAGGGAAAGAAAAAGCATCACTGCAGAGCTTCAATTACCTACCTACAGATACTTGTAAATATAAATTAACATGAATGTATAAAAAATAAAACGCAAAAGAAATATTTCAAGCTCGGCTATCTCTAACAGAGTATTTGATATCTATAACGCAGGTACTGGGAACCATTTCAACAGGCTGGCACTTGCTTTAAAACACATCCAGAACATTTTGCCTGAACAACATGTAGCAATTAAACTAACACAATTTCTACATTAAATGAAAACAGCTACAATGAGTATGTCGGGCAACCTGTTAACACCTTTCAGAGAACTCTTGCAGTGCTATTGCACGCGGTTGTATGTCCATGCACCTGCTATTCTGCCACTTCAGATTCCACCCAAATGAACAGGAGTTATTCAATAACCTTTAGATTTGTTTATTGTTTCAGAAGCAGGACTCAGTTTTTAATGGCGAGAGCATGCAGATCAGAGGTCTGCTTTCCTGATACCCTGTAGAGTTTCCTGATTTAGATGTCTTATAAAGCGGCTGCAGCAAAGAAGCCTGGGAATCAAATGCCATCTCTGCATCTGAATGCTGTTAAGCAGCTCCCATGGCATTTCTCCCTGACTCTCAGTGTGCGTCTGTCACTAAGCTCACTCCCAGAGATAAAACAGCAAATGTGAACTCCTGTGGGAAAGAGTGTCGAGTAAAAACCTTTCCTGAAGCCCTGAGAATGCTACAGCTCAGTCCATCATCAGGCCTTCAATCAGTGTGCCCATCTCACCTTGTATACAGAAGGTTTTGCAGCGTACGAGCGTTAGGTAGGGATAACCAAATGTTTAATATAAGCAGAGCAAAGTGAATATTTATGTGTAAAAGGCTTAGCAAATTTCACTAGATAACACAGATTGTCACTGCTCTAAAACCACAAAACAATCCTCCCTCTGCTTTGCTGAGTAATCTTAGTGTTAAATGCCTGACAGTTTTGAAGTATATATTTTATTTTTCTCCACCCATTTGTGTCTGTAATTAATAGCTTCAGTCAATTATATTGGTATCTGCTAAATATCACTGTTTTATTAGTGATCATCTGTAGAGGATGCACCTACCTTAGATCTAGCTTACTCTGCCTACACAAAAAAACGTTATTTCCAGTTACAGTCAGAATACCACAGCAATTTTTTCAATACTGTAGAAGCAAATGGGTAGACGGAAAGAACCTGAAGGACAGACCATCAGCTAACAAGAGCCAAGGAGTCGGTGCCGGGCAGACATGGCCAAAAGGCCCCGTTAGAAGAGGAGGAGATGCACACACACGTGGGGATGCTGAGCCCAGCAAGCAAGAACGTCCACCTGCAGGTCTGGGGTCTGTACAACAGCTATGTACTTATCTCTGAAAGCGGATTGGCTTGTTCGCTTTTTTGAATATACGTCCAACATAAAAAAGCATAAAATAAACATGGAAAACTATTCCAGCCACAGACACCGACAAGGAAAAAAAAGAAAATACCCTGAAAACAAAACTTTGCTGGTGTTAAACACAAGCCTGTGGGGAGAACTGCTCACAACCAGCAATCCATCAGTTCATCTAACCTCTGTCTTTAGGGAGGACTTGAAAAACCTATCAGTAACAGGACTGCCAAAGAGAGCTAGCAACAAACATCAGGGGCTGCCTTGGGCCTAGAGACAGTGGCAATTCCTTCTGCCAGATCCTGAGGAAGTTAAAAATGAACCANTCCCCCCCCCCCCCCAAAAAAAAAAAGCCACAAAAGTCCTCTGCAGCTTCTGATTTGCTTTTCATTCCCTTTTGTAAAGGAAGTTCCAGGTCAGCTCCCAGAAGTTGCAGAAAAGCTTTTTTGGGTTTAATAGCCCAGAGTTAATTGCCATTCATTTGGCAGATTTGGTACAGAAGGCAGGGCAGAATTAATTTCTCACTTAACCAAGAGTGAAATTCACATTTAAAGTATAAAAAGCTATAGCTGCTACTGAAGTCTCATCCAGAGCGAGATGATCGCAGCAAGAACTTGTCCTGAATATAAAAAGCATCTGGGAACATGTACTGTCTCAAACAGAAAAATGGAAGTTGAAAGAGAAAAATAAGAAATAACCCAAATTCATCACGAAGGGCCAAACCCACCTCTGCCTGCCTGTGTGTAGCTGCTGTCAGTGACAAGAGAATTGAGCTCTAAACCACGACTTCTCCATCAGCCGGCACTCTGGGCAGCGCGGTGCACAGCTGATTGGAATCGCATAATCAGGTCAAAAAGGTTTCACAATGGCCCTAAATGTGGTTGCTATCAGAAAGGGGGCTCAGAGGCATAAAGATCAATTACTATTTAAGTAACATTCAGTGAGATATGTTAATACTTCCATCAAGATGGGGAGAGGAAAGTAAGTCTGAGGAAGCAGAGGCAGGATTTCAAAATGAGTACAGCAGCGCTTTCCATGATAAACCTTACAGGAGAAAGAAAACGCTGGAAATAAAATAAGACAGCATCTGTAAATAATTGCATTAAGTATTAAACTCTCCTGAAAAGAGAACAAGGAACTGTGAAAGTTTACAAAACCAAAGCAAAACAAGAATACTGGACACAAAAATGCCTTGTTGTAGGATGTCCTACTTCAATGAAAATATTCTTCCACACTTTCTTTTTACCGTGCCACCTGCCTGTTGCCATCTGCTTTTTCTTGTCCCCCTGCTAGATTTTTAAGGTCACTAGGAGGAAAACGACGCTTTTTTCATTGTGTGTATCATGCCAGATTTAAAAAAACCAACCAAACAAAAAACCAAGACGACAAGTGTCCAAAGTAGGCACGTTGATTAGGCACTTCCATCCTAAAAATGCAATTCTAAAAATCATCAGTTTCTGCCTGAATTTAAAGATACATGATATAGACATGTTGCTTTGACTTTCAAATTCTCTAGACATTTTGCATTATGCAATACTTGTTGGTATTAAGTATTTTGGCATTGCTTTGCCTAGGTCTCCAAGAGGCCCCGCTTAGTAACACTCTTGGAGTGCACCTGCTACAAAGTTAGGCATATATAAATTGCTATTTTGTGAATTCAGGCAATGACTCATATTTTCATTCCTTTCAGGTACGGAAAAATAGGTAGAAAAGTTAATTATGAAGCCAACAGTGGCATATTTACCTACAGACATCTTTCATGTAAACAGGTCCTCAAGTTTAAGCTCAGAGAAACTTCTAATCTCAAAAGGACCAACGTGCAAGAGCAATGCTGCTTGTTGCGTGCGTCAAGAATAAAGCTGAAAATGTTCTGCTACACCATGCAGATGGGGACAGATGCTCTGATAAAGGAAGCGCCAGAGACCACGTTACCATTCCTCTGATTTCTTCCCCTACTCTTCTTCTCACACTTGCTCTCTACTCCCAAAATACCTACAGCTCATTGACTTCTTGAGATAAGATGGAAGGCAAAATTCTGAGTGCAACTGTAAAAGCCACCAAACTAATATTTTAGGTAGCAACAGAAGCAGCTAGCTGGAGTTCATGCTATTTCAGGGGGCTTGTTAAAGCCATACAACCCCGCTTAGTTTGGAAGCAGATAAACTGTATGAAAATGGGGCTATAATAGCCATGTTCACCCAGGAAGGAAAATATGCTGCTAAAGGCATTCAGACTGGTTTAATTGCACCCATACTCAGAACTGTATTGGTAAAAAATATTTCCACATAGCAATAGAAAAAAAAATTTTACAGACAGACTTTGTACTGGCATCACTTCAGAACAAATCAAGCCTCCACATACATACAGTCTATCTGCCACCTCATTGATAGGAAAAAGATTGTCCTATACCAAAAGGTCACTGGATGTCAGCAAAGGTCTCAAAGCTGCAAAGTCCAGCGTTACCATTCCTCCGCACACTGCTGTTCTCTTATTCTCAGGGTGCCAGTGGCGTTGCTGCTACCAGACTGATCTTTCTGACTCCATCTACTACTGAATTTTCCGAGCTTTAATGCTTGCCTTTACAACATGGGACCGGGCAGTTTGCAAAATAGTGCTAGAATACATAATTTATTCTAACACGAATAAAAATGTCATACGCACATATCCAGTAAACGCGGTCAGTGCAGAGACCACCAGAAAAGTCCCAAACATGCGTATATAGAAGTGTGATTCTGACCTCAAAGATTGCCTGACAATTGGAATTACAATTCCGATTAAATAAGTGGCATTATTCCAAAATCATCATAGTTTATCAGATAAGCAGATGGTTACCCAACACAACATGAGATGAGAAATTTACTGAAGATATGTATTGGTCTCAAAGAAAAACCTGGGGGAAGTACAAAAGCCTCTAAAACGCTTTTTCTTTTAAAGTAGTTTTTGCTTTTACAGTTATTCTGGAAGAGAAAAGTGGATGAAGCTATGTGATAGGGCAGCTATATCTTATTATATCAGAAAAAATTATTCTTCTCTATTCTGCTTTTCCCTGGAAAACTCAAGAGAGGTAGTCAAATTATAACATCTAGCATAACGTGAGACTAGTTAGAATTTCAAAATTGTGTTGAAATTGTTGAAAGTGCTTGGACTTTTATTCAACAGTTCTTTAACTGAAAATCAAACATGTTATTCAAAGAAAAAGTCTTTTTTTTTTTAAAAAGATTAATCATCCTTGTTTCTCATTTAAAGTCTGGGGACGTAGCCAATTTTTTCCTCTGTGTTCTCAAAGGGAGATATTTCATATTAAAAAGAAATAACAAAATTGTTCTCATCTTCTTTATACGTTGTCGTGGAAGACAAGTCATCACAAGAAAAAAATGTAATGTTTCACAGTTCTTTGGGTCACTTTTCAGCAATAACAGTAATGCTAAAATTTTTCTGGAGCTAATACAGATGGTTTATCTCTCTTGACGGTTTATCCAAGGAAAATGCTACCTACAAAGGTGTTCTTGTAATGCTACTTGGGGGGAAGAAGAAATTGAAAAGAAATTGTACAGCAAATGAGCAAAAAAAAAAAACAAACCTATTTCATTACTCCTGCATTTTCTGATTTCCCTTGCAACCTAACATTTCTAATTAAACTCATGGCAAGTTTGGAAGCCTAGTAAATCTAGGAACTTGCTTGTAAAGTGGCATATCAAAGCTCTGAGCAGCTCCTGTTCCATGGCTCTGGATTTAATAATTTCCTTTAATAGCCTGTGTAGCTAGAAGCATTTTTGCCAATATGACTGATTTAGTGCTAGCCTCAGAACCTCCCTTCAAGCCTCACTCAAAGCTCGTGATTAGTTGATGCTGGTAGCAATATAAGTGGTCTCCATGGATTCTTGAAATAAAACGTTTTACAAGTCTCATCTTTACATTTGATTGGTATTGAATCTTCTCTTATATAAACCACTAAAATTTATAAGGGAATTTGCCCAGTTAAGGGTTACTGGATTTGGAAAAGAAAAAACAAAACAAAAAAACACAACAAAAAAGAGGCTCGTTAGCTATAAAGAACCATGTGGATTAGGTGTGGATGTACTCTCATTGCAAATGTTGCCTGACACAATTCATTCTTTTGTAGACAGACTGTAGGAATATGTTTGGGTTTTGAAAGTGAAACAAACTGAAACAGTGGATTCCTTATAAATTATGTGCATTATTTGTTGATGTATTTGTTAAACCTGTGGAGAGATAAGTATTTCAAAATAGGACTGTCGTCTTGCCTTAGGTTTGTACAGCGCCTAGTTCAAGGGAGCGCTGATCAATGACTCAGATGAACTAATGCACAAATATTTGTATTGTTTCTGTTTCCTTGACTGCATAAGGAACTCTGATAAAGAAGATGGTAGAAGGATTCACTTAGTAGCTGAGTAGAGGGCTTTTTTGTGAAGTTAAGAACAGTTGGATGGTTGGGATGAAGAGATGTGGAAAAAAAATTCCTCAGGAAACCTAATTGAATAAAGCATTGTCTACAACCTAAGTTGTTTTTCTACCCATGGCAAGACCTTCTGTCTTGAATTTAGTTTTCACTAATTACATTCACGTGAACTGTACACACACGCTGCAAAGTATGCCACCAGTCGTTCTATTTAACAGCCTCTGTACTCAGGCCCTAGAAGGAGTTTTGCAGGCTCCTTGGCAGGAAAGAGACAATAATCCAATAGCTTCATCTCTTTGAACTATGTAACTAGGGATTTGGGAAAAAGCCCATATTAGAGCTTAAAAATAGAGTACTAAGACTGCAAGTTAAAAATACATTTACTGACAGCACTGCTCTCCAGCCAATGCCTTTCCCAAAACACTGTAAATTAACAGTACCTTTGTGCATCTCCCTGGCAAGTCTCGCTTGGAAAAGATTCTCAAAATAATGAGTCTTTGGTCTTATGTCACAAGTCTGCTTATCCTTTTTTGTCTTGCGGCCGCGCTTGGGAAACAGAGCTTGCAATGAGGAATAGGTAGCCGTGAGGAGGGAGAGAAAACTAAGCATCAGCCGCACGTGCACTCACAGCTCATTCACACAGAGAAGCAAAGGGAAGACCTGGCCAAAGCAGCTCCATCTGTCATCCCAGCCTACCACTGCTACCCGTTCACGATGACACGCTAGGCTACTTCATTAGCCTATTTGCATACTGTAACTGGGAAGGGCTATCTGTCAGAGGCCAGCTGTACTGGCCATTCTATCAAATGCTCCTGTCATTCCTCATACGCTGAGCTGGGCCATCTCAGCTGTGCTTTGTTTGGAGAGCTGGTGAGCACACACGCGCGGCGGGGAGGGATGGTGGTGACCGGACTGCCCTCATCCAGCTTCGGGTAGGTGAGAGAGAGGAGCAGCAGAATGGAATTTCCTTTCCACCTATTCCTGTGGCATTTCCACTTCCCTGAAAGGAAAGATTGCGTAGCCTGTCCACAACTTGATGTAAGGCCCACAATAAAAGCATCCAGCATGGATTTTTTTTTTTTTAAAAAAAAAAAAAAAAAGATTTTTCTCTACAGCCGAAATCTTGTTTTAAGAAAAAACTCACACGCATCAAATAAGCAGCACAGAAAAAAAATATGAAGCTAGATGTCTACACAAATACATTTTTCTACTCTAAACCACATTTGCCTTCTCCACCTGTTTTTAATAATTTTAGCAAATATTGAATTATACATTAACTAGCAATGTTGAAGTGCACCAACAGCTACTGAATTCCCAGCTCGCATTGGTATCTAGGGGCACAGATAGGAAATTAGCCAGGGGACACAAGATCAACCTCAGCTGACCAAGACAGCCATAATCTCTCTTATCCTCATAAAACATACCTGGTTTTGCCAAGATTTTCCTCTACCTATAACACATCAGAGAAACCCCTGAAGGAAGGGGAGCTGCCAGCACCCACGTGGATACTTGCAGCTGGTTGTCCGCCACTCCTGACCAGAATGAAGCCATACCCTACCGAGAAGCTTCAGAGGTCAATGCCCGCTGGTGCGGGGAGCTGCTGCGCAGGTGAACCAGTAGCCATTTCGTTTCTGCAGAAAACAGATGAAGTACCGTACCAATATTGTTTCATTTTCAAAAGCTTCTTCCTACATGCTGAAACACCTTTCTTCATGCCATATTTAAAAATACACTCTAATCCTTGTGAAATGCCAATAAGCCTGCTGAGAGGCCTAAACTCTTTCATCAGGTAAAGAGTGGTCCTAACTGTTTATCTGCTTCTCCTCCCTCTTCACTCTTTCCTCTTCCTTTCTTTTTCTGTTTCCTCTTCATTTCATTCTTTGCCATAATTTAATCTTTCCTCGCCAAACCCACAGAAGAAATTCAAAGATAGCTTGTTGCAGTCCTTTCTATTAATAAGGTTTGACTATGAGTGCAAAATGTCGTTTCTACAAATATTCATGTGAACTAAACCTTCACTTTCTACATGGATTTACGTGAGCATGTATAGACCACTCAAAACGCAGTTACTAATTTGCCAAGTAATTTTTTTTCCTGCACTATCATTGGTACCTTTCAAAAACTGAAAGAAACCTGGGAAAAATATATGAGATCATAAAAGATATTAAAAAAAAATTATAACCTTAGGCAGCAATGTGGCAAGGGAAGAAAAGGGATTACAAAACATTCCCTTTAAGAAGCACAAATACAATTTATGAGAAATTTACACCACATACTTACCTAAGCAAAGTGAAAAATCTTGAAAATATTTTTTAAATGAAATAACATTTCTATAAAATGAAGACTATTTACTACAGTGGTGAATGCAGAATTAAAGTGATTCTCAATTAATGTGATTAACCAAATGAGTACATGCTGGACTACTATAATTCTCCACCCAAACCAAACGTAGGATTCTCTTCAAATATGTCACCAAGCAGATATCTTACAGTTAATTACAGTAATAATTACTGTTAATCAATATTTATTGTGATTTCCAGTGATTCCATGAATTTGCTTGCCTTAACTGAGATAAGACTCCAGTCCTCAAAAAACCTGAAAAAGCGGATACCCTCAGCGTTTAATTCTGTATACATTTATGCATATTAGGAACTTAATTTATGTTAGTAGCACCTCTGAGGCAAGAGGAACTTTCAATCTGACGTTACACAGACCTCCAAAAGCTGTTGTCTGATAGCACTCGCTAGCCACTTTAATATTTTATCTTTCAAGTTTCCCAGGCGTGGAACCAGGAATACAATACCACGTATCTTGGTCTCATTCCTCTCCCCACAACTTGGCAGGCTCCACATCATTTGAAGTAACAATGTTTTTCCAAGAAGCCTTTGTCAGCTAGCATAGTTTCCTCCTCCTCTTAAAAGCAATGCTCCAGTCAAAGAAAGACAATCAAATAAATTGTCCCCTTAAAGAGAACGTCTCTTCTCCCTTTGGCCATGTAAAGGATGCAATTCATCTTTGTCCGCCAAAAATCTAAAAAGCAAATCTGCTTTCCTATGTAGACCCCAGAGTTTAGGAACAAGCTGGCTGATAAAATGCATATGGTTGGCTGCCAGCTTCCTCCTCAAGATCCCAAAAGTCTAAACATGCTTGGCACTACTCTGTTTTCCCAGGATTTGTTGAAGTACGGACAGAAAACACAGATTCCTTTAAAACAAATAAACAATCCTAGAGGTTTCTTACGCTGTTTAAAAAGGCTTTACCTAACATCATCTAATCCAAACTTCTTTGATGCACACCTCCTCCTTGCCAGCATCCTTTTCTTGCCATTAATTTCCTTTGACTGCATTTGAGAATCTATGCCAAGCACACATACCAATTCACGCGTGAAAGTTTTAAAACAGCTTTCCATTGATTTTTAGCCATTCCTCCTTATTACAGAAGTCATCACATGCAGCCAGGAGTCAGAGAAATAGAAGAGGGTAGATTCATATTGAGAACTACACAAGTAAGACATCAAGTTTTCTATTAAGCAGCAGTTTAGAATCTTGGAGCAATCAGGTGTTCTGCACTATGTAATTCCAACCTGTCCCTACCTATACAGTCAAAGGAAGGCTCATGGCCAGCAGGGAGATCCAGACATAAGCACAAACAAAAAAATTATTCTTTGGCCATGGGCAAAAAGAAATAGTTACTGTCTTCATTGATAATTTCTCCTAAGAAGCAGGTCTCCAAAGAAAAAGAAACCATGAAAAAAAAGCCTGATGTTCACTTAGATGGCTCATTCTAGTGCTAACTTTATTTGCCCCTTATTTCTAACACAATTCTACAGTAATTATAAAATTCAGTTCATTTAATAATTGGAATTATTTGCTCATCACCATCCCACCAGGACTTCATTTCCCTTTGGCAGCTACCCTTCCCATATTACTTTTCAATATGGCCCCCAACTGGTAACTTCAGGCTCAATGCTAAAATGCCTGGGATGTCTGAGCTTGGACCTCAGCTAGAGCGAACAGTTGTCTAACAAAATAAATGTTCAATCAGGAAATACTGAATAAAAGCAATTCCTGAAATGCATGCATTTTAACAAACTTCCAAGTCCTTATGGAAAACTTGCTTGGTTTCCCAGAAGATCATATACTAAAACCTGAATTTCTGGTCTTCCAGGGTCCATGACCTGCTCCTGCCTTGTACAGGCAAGCACCACTCACATGCCTCTTCCATGGCTACCTCTGTCCCCACTCCCCATCAGTGCTGCTGGGCACTTGGACGTCAGAGTCCAAGGCTCAGCTTGCTTAAAATTTGCAAAGGAAAAGCGTAAATACTTTCCAAGATAATACTATTAACTCTCCACTTCAAAACTGCGATTTTTCTCTTCCCACAACAGAATTTTTTTTTTTCCCCCAGCCAAAATCTTCAACTTTTTAGCAGCTTTAGGCTCAACTCAACCTGACCAGTACCTCAGAGCACGGTTTTCATGATGTAGTCCGCAAAGCACTCAAGGTTTGTGGCTGTCTGTAAGGATAACTTGAAAAGAAAACATTAAAAATTCAAGCTGATTGTCAGTGGGGCTTTAACTCACTATACAGAGATCTGTATCTTCGGTGGAAAAGGTTGAGAGGTTCACAGATCAAAAAAGGGTTGAAAACTACAAGCCTATAGAGTAAAATACGAGAAGGTTGAAGTGACTTCATAATTTTAGACCTAGGTCTAAATACGTCCTTCTAGCTGTAAACGGACTGAGCTTCTGTCCCATTTTCCCTCGTTGAGCCATACAAACAGCCACCCTACAGCAGAGGAATGGCTGCAGTTCATATACAAGTAACACTGCCTATAATGACCTGGGCCGGGGAGTCATTTGGACGCCTCGTCCTGACGGGGTTACCCTATCTGTCAGCACGCCTGTGGTTTTGCTCTGTCTTGCTGCTTTTGTCTAGAAACAGAAATAACATGAAAAGCTGAAATCCACTATTTTCTCTTTTTCAGGATGAACTCTTGAAGCCACAGGCACGGTCTCAGCAGACCATTCTCTCTAATTGTTATGCTAATTAATATATCAAGAGGGGAAGCTCACCTCACCCATTCACACCCCCACCAGCCCCACACCCCCCAGTAAACCTCTGGCTCTGTCTGTACTAGGAAGCAAAACACTTATAAGGCCAGGTGAGCACAATTTGTCTCCAGGTAACTAGATCACAAGTGTGTATTTCTGTGCATTAAACCACGCACAGGGCTAAGGGAAAAAAGTGACCTGGGGAAAAAAATTCTATTGCACCATTAAAATGAAAACTACCTTCCTCTCATTAACAACCCTCATTAAGGCACCCTCTGCCCATTTCACTGCTGTGTTTATCTCCCTCCCCGATGGCAGGGATGCTGAATCATGATGAGCCGTCAGGGCCCAAGCCCAGTCCCAGGCTGTCATCTTGATTTAGGTGACAGGACCCTAGTACCTGGCCCCACCTTTCAGACATAAATGGCACCAACAGGCAACACATGGGGACCAGCGTGTAGCTATAGGGACTGCAGTGTCAGGTATGGACTTTAATAAGCTCATTAGAGATAGGAACAGAAACTTTCCCTACCAAAAGAAAATGGAAGATTTTGGAATAATTTAAAAAAAACACAAGAAGCCTACACAGAATCAGGATGTAAAAATTACATATATATTTGAAATATTACAGAAGTTTATAGAAAGCAATTCACAGATATCCCCCGATAACATTATTGTTCTCTATAATCCAAACAGCATTTTTTTTGATGGTGCAGGACTGTGTAGCACAGAGTCTGTGGAGAAAACATTCTGCTAGAATGATGTTTTGCATCGCTATATTCAATAATAGAACCTTAAATTGCAATAAATATTGAAGTGAGTTTTCAGCATATAGGGAAGTGACCCTGCATGAAGAACTGGAACACATCTCTCTAACATGAAGATATAACAGAGATTTAAAAGAGGTTTCCCTTCCCCTCCCTCCCTCCCCCCCCCTTACCTGGAAATAGTGAGGTNAAAAATCTGCTTTCTAAAGCATTTTGCAAACACTACCCCCACTCTCCCTTTTAATACACCAAGGAAACAATAACAACAGCCACTAGGGAATTGTGCTGCATAGATTGAGCCACACAGTGATCTGGCACCGTCGCCTCCCTGGGTCATCACCTTTCTTCTAGTGGCTGGCATATCTGATCCGACACAGCTCTGCTCATCTCCTCGATGGCCACTTCCCTCCCTCAGACCTCCCAAAGGCAAACCCCGGGACTCTGTGCTTTGGTCCGACACTTGTGCTCCTCGGGAGCGGCTAAGCATTTTCATGAGGAGAGGACAGAGAGGTGAGAGAAAGTGTCAGTCATCGTTGAAATATTGCAGTCCCAGCTGCACTGGTGATGAAGGAAGAGTATCATTTATGTGATTTCTGCAGAAGTACTTTTATTTTCAGCTTGCAATTTTCTGGGGGGAATAAAAGAAATGCAGAAGGGTTTGGACATCTCTGACCATTATATTCACCAAGTTTACTCATTGCTCCAGTGACCCAATTTATCAGTATTTAACAGATTGGAAAAGAAAAAGCCCCAAACATGATTTCTCAAAAACAATACAACATATAGAAAAGAAACATATGCAATGTATTATCAAGTCACTCAGAAAAATATACTTCACTCTGCATATTAGCATCTCATCTTTACATTTTTAAGTGTTCAAGAAAAACTGTAAGAAATTCTCTTGACATAAAAATATTTTTTCTCCTGAACCCAGAGATTATTATTATCCACCGTATTCCCTGGTAGCCAAACAGACAAAGGAACATTCCCATGACCCCAGGGAGCAATGGTAGAGCTTTTCTGAGGGGAATATTTCACTCAGAAAGAGAGCAGAGGAGAGATGCAGAGAAGAGATCTCTTCCCACATCCCACATCTTTTGCATACCAGTAGACACAAGAGACAAAAAACGCCCTAAGCTACGGGATGCTACCACCAAAATGACATCTACAAAATCTCTCTCCCTCTTCTCCGACTATGCAGTTGTTCTGCCAAAAGGAGATCCTGTAAACCAGTGATGGACAGGAAAGAATTTGCCACTTAAAACCCCTGTTAGGCCTTTCAAATGTTAATGTTATCAATCAGAAAAGACCGGAAACATCTCTCTGCACACACGAGACGATTTATTTCTTCCACGGTACAGCAATCAGCTCTACGAGCACCAATCTGCAATGACAACACCACTTGTTCTGCCACGCCATTGCATTCATTGTCTGTTGGAAGCTTGGCGTGTTTTATGAAATGGTTTGAAGCCCTAGACTAACTCTGACCATACTATGAAATACCTTTGTTTTTTAATCAACATTATCAAAATTAGGAAGTAACAACAGAGGAAAGAGAAGGAAACGCATTGTCACATTTGTTGCATGTGTTTCTCCATGTTGTTGCTTGTCTGTGTTATTTTGAGCATTATCTATTTAATGAAGTTGTATGATACATAGAAGGCAGCAGGTAGAGTGATTGACTGAAAGAGTCAGATGTTAAATTGCCATATAGCTGTGGAAAGGATAAAAATATTCCTCTACCTTAATTCATTCCACAGGAAAAATCCTCCCAGATCTTGCATCCTGTATCATTTTTACACTTAAAGGTTTCAAAGTGAAAAGAAGGTATAAAGGGTAGTGTTTAAAAATAAAAATACACATTTTCACAGCTTCTTTTTCTTTTTCTTTTTTTAAGAGTATAATATTGAAGGAGAAAAAGCCTGCTTGCTCTCGGTTAGGTTTACTAAATCAGTCATGAAGGCAGCTGATCTAAAATGCATCAGCTGTCACCTGCTCAGTCTCAGTTTGACAGTTCAATACCTCCTCATCTTCTGAGAATGGCAGTGCTGAGACCTGAGTAAACCGCGTCCGTATGCAAACTGTCACAGAGTTCTTGGCATATCATTAGGCCTGACCTCCACGGCTGCGGTGACAACAGGGAACATTACAGCCAATTGTCATCAGAGTTAAAATTAATGTACGGGTCTCCAAATTCAGCAGTGGGCGAGGTAAGCCCCACAAGTGGTGGCCAGTTGATGAACTACATAATTACAGCAAGATAATCTTAACCCTTTGGAGGATGCAAATGTATGTCACAAATTCAAGGCACGTCTCTCTACACGTCTATAGGTATATTTTTCCCCTCAGCATTTATCTGGACCAAATATGACATATAAATGTCAGTATATCCTAGTTATCAGCGTCGGGTAGTAAAATGAAACATTATTCAGGGCCATGAAAGGACAATCTAAGACACATTCCCAAGCAGTGACAGTCAGGGTCACATGCACAGTGGTTAGAAAAGTTGTACCTGATCATTTCGGTAGCCCAGACACACAGACCAACACGGCATCTCTTCTCACTTTGAGATGCCGCTTTCTGCCCCACCGCAGCCAGCAGCAGGAGCCCACATGACTGTAGTGCAATGCTTCCAGCAGCGAAGGAGCCCCGTGAGGGCAGCCAGCAGCAAGCCCCTAGGTCCCCAGGCCTAACCTGGCTAGGTAGGCATCTTCAGAGCTGTTTAACACCTAAGAAAACATGTTCTGAATAAATATTAAATGGGCTTAAAAAGATCAAAATTTGTATTTCACAGACCCCTTTCTCAATTTTTGTGGTATCGCTTACAACATTAACCATGTTTGTGAGCTCTAGAAAAGCTTGTCTGGTTTGCATTACCCAATGAATCTCACATCCGCTCTGTATGGCTTTATTCAGATTGCAGCCTCTTGACTTGTTTTAAATTGCCAGGTCTAAAAGTGCTAAAGACCCTGATTCTCCACTACTATCGAAGTGTCTATTGCCTTTCACTAACTTATCAATATTCACTTCAGGTGTCGGCTATAAATAACTTGACTGAACACCCTCATTTTAGAGTTTCTTTGGCTAAAGCAATCATGAAAAGCAACATGACACCAAAACCTGATCAACCAGAAAAGTTATAGACATATTTCCACCCTGGAAGAACCTGGTCTGAGGAACAGTATCTGTAATGACATCTCCTGAATACTCAAAAGCCACCAAGGAGGTGTGGGATATTCAAAAGGAGGACCATTACACTTATCTTTAGGCCTTAGTATTGATCCTTTTATCCAGTTATCTTTTTGCCATGATCGTAAAACCAACATGACAATGTAAAGAGTTATTCAGCCTTTGCCATTCTTTTCCCATTGTCTCCATCCATCCATGGCATTGGCGCTGCTGAGTCTGGGAGCGGTTTGATCTCTTATCTTAATAAATATTGCTGGTGCTTATCTGACTCTCTACCTTGAGGCTTTCATGAAAGAAGTGTACACCTCATGAAGTTATCCTATGAGCAAATAACTTCAAATAAAACACTGCATACTTCTAGACTAAATTTCAAGGAGCTTTTGTTGTCTTTATCAAGAGGGAAAGCTACATTTATATAACAGTTTTCCTTTACGCTGCATCACTGGGTACACGTCTGGTAAAAAATAAAATTTTGCTGTGAAAATATTGCAGTTCTTCCAGTCTACATGGATGGACTTGTAGAAGTAGTCATATCAAAGTCCACTACAACCTCCAAATGAAGCAAGTTTTGCTTACCTTACGTTTCCTTTCCACAGTGGAAGTATTTTGCTAGAAAGCGACAAATTCATATTTAGCCTTTGCACTCCTACAGCCTTTTGAAGCAGAAATTTTGAGCATCAAACTGATTAGTTGTATGAGTTAATAAGAGTCACAGGTAGCAAAACCTCCTTATGTCATCCGTGAGGAAAAGAACAGTAATAAAGTTCTTATTTCATAAAATTACTTCTTTTACATAAGTGGTTTCAAGATACTTACATCCATCTCAGTGTAAGAACTGTGTTGCAGAGACCTAACCGAACTGCAAAAAGTGCTGTACTCTCCTCTCTGCAGAGCTCTCCCCAGAAGATAAAACATTGCAGATCATCTGAGAAAAGTTCTCACTTACTAATAATTTTTTATATTTGATGTCCACTAGTCATGTGGCTTGTATATAAACAGTCCTTAAAGGTCTCTTTCAGAAGCCAAACCTCAGCTAAGCAATCATTTAGCTAAAAATCTTACACTTTTTTTAACAATGATTCAGGTACGACTCCTATTGGCTTAATCAGGTCTATGAAAATGTATTTTAAAAAAAATCAACAGGATTAAATATAGATATATTAAAAATCCCAAGCCTTATCTGCAAGAAATGAACATATGTTTTAGAGCAGTTTATGATCTAAAGTTACAGCAAGGACAACGTGTGAATGGCCATGAGCATTAACTGAACATTTGAATGCCACGGTGGTATTCAACCCCATTTGCCAAACACTACTACTACCTCGTGGATAAATAAATAAAGCAGCCTGTAGCTCCACCTGTACAAGCTTCCTCAATTTTTGTCTTTGTATGGTGAATTGCAATATGAAATACCTTTTTTCTAATGCATTTCTTCTAAGCTTAGAAATTCTGTAGTGGATAGAGCTTGATCAAAACCAACTCCTACTCATTAGGATGTCCCCACATAATTCATTCGTAGTCCCACTTCATACTGACATTCATGAATTATGAGGTCATTTCTAACTGAAAAAATATTTCATCTCATGTCACCTCACTGTCATATTTCTCTGCACTAGACTTCTCCACTGGTCAATCAATAGTAAAAGCAGACACAAAGCCCAGCAGTTCAGCAGATATTTGGGCTGTTCTAAATCTCCGATTCCCTTATGAGTTTGGCCATTTTCTATTGAAGACGACATAAGAAATAGCCCTGCAACCCACTTACATAGCTTGCAGGGTGTAAAAATATCACACTTCCAGTAGAGGGCACTTTAAGCCCCTTCAGAAGTTACTACTCATTTAGAAAAACAGCTTCTCCCCCCACACGCACTCTACCCCATTTTACATTTCATTTTTACTGCATTTCCAACCACATTTCCCCAGGCTTGATACTTTTTTATTGACACACCACCACATAGGAGGCTATAGAAGTTGCGTAGCAAACAGTCAAGAAACAGAAACACAAGACAGTAGAACATTTTTTTTTTAAAAGAAAAGGAATATTGACATACATATGTCTTAAAAGAGTTAAGATACGGCAGGTTGTTTTTTAACTTTGGTTTGATTTGCAATGAAGTGGGTTGTAAAAATGCAAACTGGTTAGAAGCGCTTGTTGGCAACTGTCTGTATTTTGGAAATATTTTTATCCTATTCCTAAGAGAAATAACTGCAAAGGTGAACGCTCTCCGAGCACTACAATATCCATTTCTGGTTGAGTTACAGCCCTTTGGCTGTTAGCTGTTTTCAACTTATGTAACCATACACTGATCTGTCTTCTCTCTTTCCTTGTTTTTTCCCCAAACAAGAAACATGTTTTCTTACTACTATAGTAAGACAATTGACAGATCAGACAATTGACAGATCATACAAACCTACGTATAATAATGACTACAAAACCAGCCAAATGTGCAAGACTTAACAGCTTATAATTTTCTCTTGTCTCTGTTAAAGCATCCTTCTCGACATTTGGGTGAGGGAAAGGAGAAGATCTCAAAAAAACCACCATAAATCTTATTTAACATCAGCACGAGGAGACTCGGACATATTTTACATTAATGCTGCAAGCAGTTATTGAAAGATTAATGATTTCTTAATAGCTGGTTTACTAAAAAGCAAATCAGTGGACTCTAGCAGATTGCTTACAGGCACAGCAGGTCTAAATGATTTTAACGCTTTTTACTGGCACGGGTGAGCACTATTTACCACACAATACTCCTGTAAGGCCGTAATGTATGCATGTCTGTTAATAATTTATAATCCTTTTATCAAGCAGTATCTTTTAATAACAACAGTTTTTACAGAATTTAAACTCATCTCAGACTCCACTGAAATTTTAGTTTTCCCCACATTTTATCTGCTCTTCTGGTTCCTACTACTGTCTACTTTGCGAGGTCTCTGTGTTTATTCAGACTCCTTCAAATTAAGAAGTACTTTTGTAACATTAAAGTGTTACCATTTTCCTATCTCCTCCTTAAAGATAATTGAAAACAGCAGACCTAGAACACAACTTCACCGTTTGCTTTCTGCAATGAGTACAACAATCACAAATGCAACCACGGCATAGAGAGAGGCTATCCTGCAAGTTTCACCGTTAGAATAAAGAGAAGAATTCACAGCCATTGCCTCTTACCAGGCCTAAAGTACAGTCCCTTCTTGTCACTGTGCTGTTTTGATAACTTGTGATGACTGCCCACTGCATAGATAGTTTTTATTATTGTGAATATTTACCAGAGCTCAGAAGTTTACGTCGCTAAAAGAAGACTCTTCTAAGTATGTCACAACTTCACTTAATTTTCAGACTCGAACAGCTTTGCAAAGTATCACACGATCTATAGAATGAAAAGATAATTACAGGGTAGTGAAATGAAGTTAAATGCAGTAACTTAAAGGTACGCAATGAGGAATTATTGTTCTCATGCTTCATCTGATTACAAAACTACCACTTGAGGCAGCTGTACAAATGTGATGGTTATATCATCTCCATGGTGCTCAGACACGCAGAAATCCAAAAAGTGTTCAGCTGAATTTCTGACACGTGCTAGTTTCTATTGCAAAGCCTTCGTAATATTTTCAGTGCTGTAAGATCTTCAGTAGAAGGAATCCCATACTATACAAAATCGGTGTACATATAGAGTTATCAGTGCTTTGCATTTACAGTGCAATGGATGCGGTTTTCTTTGTTACACCCGGCTCCTTCTGAAGTCAGGATGTCACGTCTCCCAGTTCTTCACACCAGCTCTTTCTGAAGGGCTGGGTGATGGAGCTGTTATGGGAACACCCTGGCTCACGTACCGCCCCAGACCCTCAGAGCCCAGCTGCAGCTCTGCTCCTCAGGAGCAGGACCACCGTACAACATTCCCATCTTCCTTTTTTCATATTTCAAACCAGATTTATCAAGCTACAGAATTCTACTGATGCAGCTTACACCTCCTTTTTCATACCAATACCTTATTTCACTCCTCTCTGTTTTCCCTGGCATTCGTTAGCAGCCAGCCATCCACTAAACACTGTTTTGCAGACACTTTAGTGAATTTATTCTACTTCAATTCAAAGATTCCACTCAAAGTTTTAGGAATAATCAGTAAATAAATTGTAGCATGCACATTTATGTACTTATAAAGACAGTTTAAAAATACAGATTAGAAAATATATTTAGAAGATAGCTTTCAGTTCTGTAAGAGTATTTGATACTGGAAAGTGTTTTAGATTAGAGAGAAATAGGCCTTAAGAAAAAAGAAAAAAAAAAAAAAGAGAACAAACTATACAATAGTAACATAAAATTCTTCAACAGCCTGACAGGGGTTTTTTTTTTTTGTTTGGTTGTGGTTTTTTGGGTTGGGGGTTTTTTTGGTGTTTTTTTGTTTTTTGTTTTTTTTTTAAAGCAACTCTCCTTTCATTGAGAACTCTACAGGGACATTTTTGACCCCATTGTGAATATCACTGCATGCCCTCAGCTGAACACAAACATTTATATTGTTATTACTGCCAATAACAAAATTTCACCGTAGAACTGTTAACAAATGGATCTATTTCATTATAATTATGTGCTGTCATTTTCTGGTTTGTTTTAGATTTTTCATAAGAGAAGTAGCAGGGAGTCTATCCGCAGTTTGTTCTTTACAGATTTTCTCAATGGCTCCAGATTTCAACCTTCACAAAACAATTGTTTTGAATACCAATTGCCTTCGTATTCAAATAATTCTTGAACAATTGCATATGTTATTTACAGATATGTATCTAAATGTGAAATTTTGATCTAAATTAGATTTTGAAAATGTCTTATTAAATAATAAATAACTACTAATAAATGAAAAGGTACTCGAAGACCTTTGTGATGGAAAATATTATAAGCCCTTCTCCAAACAGAAAAGCATGTGGTGCTTGGAGCCATGGCTCGGGTTACTGCATGGGAGTCGACATAACTCCAGCTGAGACCCTACCAGCAATGAGTGGAGAAGAGCGATTGCTTTCGTGTTTCTTATCATCGTCTATGTTTCTGTTTATACACAGCAGGAGGAGACTGGCTTTTTTCACAAGAACAAGACACCATTGATGCTCACCAAGAAAACGGGAAACCCAAAGGGAGCCACTGACCAACCCGTGTGCTCCCAGCCCACGAGGAACAGCAATATGGCACAACTTTGTTTTAAGAATCATAGAACCATTTAGGTTGGAAAAAGACCTTTAAGACCATCAAGTGGGAGACTGTGTCAGAGGCTTTACTAAAGTCCAGGTAGACAACATCCACAGCCTCTCCCTCATCCACTAAGCAGGTCACCTTGTCATAGAAGGAGATCAGGTTAGTCAAGCAGGACCTGCCTTTCATAAACCCATGGGCGCGATCACCTGGATGTCCTGTATGTGCCGCGTGATGGTACTCAAGATGATCTGCTCCATAACGTTACCCGACATCGAGGTCAGACTGAAAGGCCTGTAGTTCCTCAGATGCTCCTTCCGGCCCTTCTTGTAGATGGGCATCACATTTGCTAACCTCCAGGCAACTGGGACCTCCCCGGTTAGCCAGGACTGCTAATAAAGGATTGAGAGTGGCTTGGTGAGCACTTCCACCAGCTTCCTCAGTACCCTTGGGTGGATCCCATCTGGCCCCATAGACTTGTGTGTGTCTGAGTGGGGTAGCAGGGTGCTTAACATTTCCCCTTGGATTATGGGGGCTTCATTCTGCTCCCTTCCCCTGTCTTCCAGCTCAGGGGGCTGGGTACCTGGAGAACAACTGGTCTTACTGTTAAAGACCGAGGCAAATAAGGCATTAAGTACCTCAGCCTTTTCCTCATCCCTTGTCACAATGGAGTCACCATTCCTGGGGGTATTTAAAAGACATGTAGATGTGGTGCTTAGGGACAAGGGAAGCAATTACAATATCAGAAGTCTTTAATGCTAGCGTTAACTGAAAAACTTGCAATGCTAGGATGAGTTGCACCCCCCTGTCCAGATCCATCTTCTCCCAAATTTCATGCATAAATGAAGACTATGCCTCCAGTGTTTTTGTTCATCTATCACCACGTCGAAGAGTATTACAGCGTTACAAAACAAACAACAGAAAAGCTTAATTTCAAGGAAGATTTATGTGTGAACACATTTATGAGTGAAACACATTCAAACTTGACTAGATGAGAGTAACCAAATAAATCTGATGTTTGCTCAAACAAAAATTTTTTACAAAAAAATACAGGTTTAACATATCAGCACTGAACTATTGGAGTATAATTGCCAGTGTAGGAAGGAATAAACACTCATTAATAAAGCCAGAATCAGATACATTAGCTAGATAAAAAGACTATCATGCAGACTATCCAACTGTCATTATAGGTTAGTTCTCTGTAGTGTGACCTTCAATACTGTCCAAGCTAATTCTACATGCCTGCAATGTCTTAAATGCTCTGCAATTTAAAAGCAATAAGCTTAAAATAACCTGCAGTTTAAGAACAGTGGGCTGGGGGCGGAAAATCACAGTAAAAAAATCTGAAGGCTAATGTTGAATCAGGCAGGGTCGCTGTCCCTTAAAGACAGGAAAACTGTGACAACAAAAGTATTTTTTTTTTTCTTTGTCTGAGGCTTCCGACTTATCTTTTCCTGCTTTGATACTTCACTAAAATGAACTATTTTATACAATGCCAGCATGATGATGAAAGGTTGCCAAATATATAGAAATGCCTGAAACAGGAATCTGTGGTCCTACAGCGCTGAGGGCATCCACCCCACAGCCACAGTTCAGCATCTCTGTGTGTCTCATGCGAAGCTTGGTCATTCCCGCAGCCCTCTCTGCATCCTCTCCGCGTTCCAGCAAGAACACAGACAAGGCCGTGCAAGTGCCGAGTGGTCTCTTTTTTTAAAGCGGTTTATGTAATTTTTAAGAGAAGTATACTCTCCCACAAGCAAGTAGCATGACAGGACCAGGGAGAGGCCCCAGGCGCGCAGGACGACCACAGCACGACTGAGCGCTTCACAATGGAGGATGCGCACCTGGCATGGACCAACTGTGCAATTAGATCCAGCTCTCGGTCATTATGTCAGCTGCCAAGCAAATATATGCTGTTAGTACCATAATGCAATAACAATACAGACCAAGTTGTACCAGAATTAATTAATACATGTTATCAGCCACGAAAACCAGATTTCCCAAACTACGAATTATAGTGATAGTGGTTACATCTATGCTTCCTATAGCACAAAATGTATTTAAAGTGGCTTGAGATTAATGTTTGCCGTGAAGAGATCCATCTTTGTAAAAACTAGCTCAGCTGCCTACTTTGCCTTTCTTTCTCAAAGTGAAGTCAAAGGGACAGCAGAGCAAGACAAGCTATCTTCTACATAGTAAAAAGCCACTCTGAAAGGGAGAGCATACGCTTTTTGTCAACGGCACGACTGCAATTGTCTGAAGGTTGTGAAAAGACCACAGGACCTATCTCCACTGAGTGCAGGAAAGTTAAAGGTGCTATTCAAAGAACTAAGCCCCTAATTAGGAGTCATTCCTCCTTATTTAAATTATTACAAGTATACAGATCATAAGACAGGCAAAAAA
Organism: Balaeniceps rex; assembly: GCA_013401315.1. Lineage (NCBI taxonomy): Eukaryota > Metazoa > Chordata > Aves > Pelecaniformes > Balaenicipitidae > Balaeniceps > Balaeniceps rex. Next base: position 39,571 of record VYZW01024887.1, on the reverse strand, counting down.
GCTTTAGGAAACTGGGGGGGGAGGGAATCAACCACTGCACAGGTTGTCCAAGTGCAGCGACCCATGCACTGCGAATTCATCTGTGTTAGAATTCATCTGCAGCATCTCTTTAGTTTAATAATTTGTCAATTATTTGTCATAACTGAACAATGCCTCAGCCGGGATCCTGAATCTCTTGCAGACTAAGCAATGTCAAAAATCCTTTTTCACAGGGGCAAAGCCAACATTGCATCATCTCTGCAGTCGGTTAACCTGCATAGGTTAACCATTCCGTTGTAGGGGGTCTTAAATCTAGCTGCAGATACCCTTGAGCAGGAAACCTCCGTGGGCTGAGAAACAAAGAACAAGACTTCAGCCCAACAGGGTTTTCCTTGTAAGCTCTCTATGCCATACGTTTTGCAAGTTCTCTATACCATAGAATGAAATGCCGAAAAGATGAGTGGGAGAAGCATGTAAGAGAGCTGGAGAACTGTGTTATTTTCCTTCTGTACCATTCAGACACTGACTTGCATCAGGCACAGAGTGCAATGGAGAAACACAGAAAAAGCTGGGGGCTGTAAGAAGTCCAGCGTGGCTTCAGCAGGACTGACACTTACATGGCTCTAAATACAACAGAATAATTTCAAACTAACTTATACAAACTGTCAAAAGCACTCTTCTCTATTGTCCTCTATTGTATGGACACAGAGCCAGCCTGGACATTGCTCCATTTTGAAAATTCATTACTGTTCACGGGATATTATAGGACTTGTTTTAACTCTACATACATCTTTCCTGACTGCAGTGAGGTTGAAGAGGTATAAGAGATGCTCCATCTAGAACACTGTCATTTTGAAAAAAAGCTATTCATATTTTTAAAGACTGAATTATCTGCGTTTACTTAATAGATTGTCAGAGAGCTTTGAAGGGCGATGATCCATGAACTACAACTTTAAGACCTTAATGTATTATATGATAATGAATCCAAAGTTACAATAATGGACTATTGAGCAGATAATTACACATTCATAATGGGCAGTAATGGGGATTATGGTCTATGTTATGGACTATTATGCCTATTCTGACATTTATATAACAGATTTTAACAGAGACTACAACAGGTCCCATGCCACACTCGGCTTCCACAAGGAAGCAAGACAACAGAGTGGATGTACGTGACACCGTCACGACCCTCACAGCAGTCCTCCTTTCCCCAGCACCCACAACAGCCCTTTCAGAGGTCATGAGCGTGAGCAGATATGAACAAAAGGCAGCAGTACCCAAGATCATTACTCCCAAATCTTCCCATGAGTAACTAAATAATGATGTGTCATGGGACATGCTTCACTCAAATATGACCCTACTTTGAGAAAACATCCTGGGAATCATGAGATTCACAAGTTTCCACAAAAGAAACATTCCTCATGAGTTCTGTACTTGGAAACACCATGGCTAAATTTGCAGAGTCTCCATTTCAGGAGGTCACAACATTTAACAAAGCCAGCCTTGCTTTTCCCTCCATAATTTAGTAACAAAGCAATGCAACGCTTCAAACTCATGAAATAATACTCTACCCTTATTGGAGAACTGACCTCAATGTCTAACTTTTAAGACTCATTTAAGTCCCACTCTATTTCATTCCAAAAAGGGAAAAAATAGACAAGTATAAGAAAATCTAGACATTTCATATTAATATCATCTGTCATTTGTTGAAACTGTCTACCTTTATTTGTCTGGTTTGCTTCCTATGAACTCAAGAAAACAGGAAGTTCATAGTAAAGATCAAACTTGTAGCGATAGAGGCTTTTTTTCAACTTTAGAAAACCAGCCACAGGAAAAACATAGCAGAGGAAAAAAAAAAAAATCCTATTTATGAAAAATACCCATACTACACAAGGTTAGCTGATAGGACAAACTCAAACAAGTAAATGATATAAGACAGTTGCTGCACGTGTTTTATTCACATAATACATTCATTAGTGAGAAGGTTAAGACAGACTGATTTGAAAACCTGAATTATTTTGCATTTCTGTTTGAGGGGAGGATCAACAGCAGTTTTCTACCATCTTAGAATTAATCACACTACTATATAAGTCCTCTATATTTTAAGAGCTCTGAAAGTGTGATTTCAGAAAAGTTAAATAATGTATGAAATTGAAAAATGTCATTCTTCTAATATCTTTCTCCTTGTGAAAAAAATTGCAATTACAACTATAAAAACTGATTGTAACCTTCTTTTAAAGCATTATAGAAGTTGTCATTGTTTAGTTAACCAATTCAAATTCAGCTAACGTGACCTACCACATCCTGAGGGAGAGACCTATTGTAGCAGTAAGCAATACATCTCTACACACTTGTAATTCAAAGGCACTGAGGCAAAAACTGTCAAAACATTACTGAAGTCGACAAGGATGTATGGTTCATTAGTCTAGGAACTGATGTGTTATGGACCTGTTTGTGATCAGCCTGATAATTTAAATCAAGTTGCAAGTTTATGTAAACCTACTAGAACTCTATTATTAAATTTCAGATCATGTCTTCAACAAAGGCACCTGTAATTGTAGACATTTATCACAAGGCCATAACTAGCCCCCATCATGCCAACTTAATCAATAATCAATTTATAAAATATCATTACTTTAATTGAAAATCTCTAGCTGTTTCCCTTGTATTGACTTTGAGGGCCAAACGGCAGCGTAACATCGGTAAGCCAGTCTTTGTTCATTAACGCGGAATTAGACTGTAAATGATTCAATATTTACAAGTGGTTACATGTGTAGAGAAGAGTGATCTGCAGCTGCATGTCTAGCTGACCCCTTCCCCGTGCTGCCGTAAGCCTGTCCAGGCGTGCCTGACGCTCGCAGCGGCGCACACCCGACAGCGCTGCTCTTGGGCCCCCGCTGGAGCACACTACCTGCGTGTGAAGTCTCTTCATCCCCCGCGGCTTTACACCCCTCAGAATGATATTTAAGATATGCAGCCGCCCCCCATGTATTACTGGTCTACAGCCCCTCCTGTTGTTGACACAGGACAGACTTTTGTGCAATTCGCTTAAAGAGAAGATGAAGGATTGCAGAGTTGGGCTTGTGGTTGCTGTCTCAGCATTTCAGTCATTGCAACAGGTCACTGCAAAACAGGGCAAGTTCAGCTCCAGTGAAAGTGTTGGCATATGTGATTTCAAGCGTTAAGGATTTTCCCTGAGACAAAATCTCCTTTCTTCAATGATATTACATACTGATACCTGTTTTTACAAGGTGAGCCTTCCGTCTAGAGAAAAGCAAAAGAAACCAGAGAAGATGACTTGCTGGAGGACTGTAAACAACCAACACTACCAAACAGATAGTTCATAAGGTACACTTGATCCGCAAGACAAAACTGCAGCTGTCCTATAATTAATTGCTTAATTATAATTTGATATTAAGTTTTTCTGCATATCAAGTCTTCTATTAATGTTGTATCTTGTATTTTGGTCATAGAGGACCATAATTTCAAAGTTTGGTTTATCAAGTTTGCACAATCTAGTGAAAGAAGTCATTGCTGCCATTCTGCAGCCCCGAGAAGATAAAAAGATGGTGCTAAGTATCGATCCTGTAAGAGTCTGCCCAATTCATGTCTTCCTTATCACAGGCTCATTTTATCAATCACAAGTTCCTGGTTTTATACAGCTTTTTATTCATTTATGAAAATTACTGCATGAAGATGGCAAGGAAGGTTAACCTGAAAATATATTTACCTTTCAAAGAAATTTTTCAGGCAATTTATACTGAAGTACTGTATAAAGTCACACTAGATTGAACTATTTTTACATTTGTGTGATCTTTGCAAACTGTCATTAATTTAAACATTTATTTCTAAAAGTGCCAGAACAAACATTTTGCAAGAACCACCATCCCATATTACTCCATAACCTAATACTCTCTATCACAAAACCAGTTTCCACAGATCAGAGCGTGCCTAATGACAGAGTGCACGGCAGGCACATGCTACTTCTGCCAAAGGACCACAGTTTTGTCTCCTTCCCTTCAAATACGCAGAGCTTCTGGGAGCCTTTTTGTCAACAAATTCAGAACCTGATAAACCTGACAAACCAATAGCTTTAAATACCTCAACTAGATATCACCATTGCTGTAAATGCGGAGGGGTGAAGAACCTCACCTCCTTTTACGGGCTGGGTGGATGCTAACATTTGTGGGCAGGTGGAAGGGGAGCAAAGCAGGGACACCATGCAGATGGATACAAGAAATTAAGAACTGGCAGTGCCCTCCAACCTTTCAGAACAAAGAACTTGCTTCAGGACACATGCTTGTCAGACTACAGCTCTAAAGGGCTATCAGTGCACCAACACAAGATGTCCCAAATGGCTTATTTCTACTGCATGTAATGTCAAACTATCAATAAATAAATAAAACCAAAACACTGCCACAAAAACACAAGGAAAAGCAAAAACTATCTTCCTACTCAATAACAAAATACTGCACTTATGACTTAGCCGTAACGTGAAAAGCTCAGGGGCCAATGTTGCTTTTCCAGGTGCAAGGTCCATTAGCCACAGCTCAGACACTGCTGGTATCTGAGAGGTTGTCAGATTGCCCCAAAAATACCCTGGGAACAAATCAGATATTGTCTGGAACATCTCATTTTGCTGAGGGATGAAACTGTCTCCTTCTAACTGCACCATTTCACAGTAGTATTGCACAAATTGCAAAAAGGGTGTTTCCCTGCAGGCCACGATCAGAAATCACTGATGCAGAAGGACTTCCAGAAGACTCTGGAGAAGGCAAGAAAGTAAAACACCTGCTTTCTCCAAGGGTTTCCCCTCTATTAACAGCACTTGCATTTCTGTCTCTTTCTACTAAATGAAATTATTATTCCTGAACAGCATTAATGCCAGAACTTTTTCTTCTTTCAGAGATGCTCTTTTGAACGTCAGTTATTGTGGAAAACAGAGATGTGCATGCACAGAGCAGGAGACTAAGATTTGTCTTGAGAGGTATCATCGTTTCAGAAGACAACCAAAAAAAGCTTGCTTTCTTTAAAGTTGTTCTGTAGTCTGTGTACCCATATTGCTCTTTGATGTCAATGCCTAGAAGTAGTGTATAAATAAACACTAAAAATAATAATAAAAGAGTTCATGGCACACCTAACCCCTTTCCATAACACAGTTACAAGGCTACAATGATACAGGCTCAAGCAAAATGCATACCTGCACTGAAGTACGCAGTAGAGGGAAGGCATTATTTAATGACACAGCTCCAGAAAAACAAAATGTATATGTTTATGAGAATTTCCATATCCTCTAATGGATGGAAGTTTTTAGGTTGGAAATTCATGAGAAAATCTCTTGTAACATGTAGCTACAAGCTTTTATATCAGATTTTGATTTGAGCTCAGGGTTAAAACAAAATCGGCTTTCAAAGCAAAACACTAAGTTTCTTCTCTCTCTCTCTCAACCAGATGACACAATGAAGGGTGAAAGGAAGCCTGTCTTAGTTTCCCCAGAAGATTTGTGTGATTTCTTGCATACACTTCTGTTTTTCAAAAAGAGAGTCAACATCACAGTTGTAGCAATGCGGCCTACTTGCTGCGTTTTACTTGCTTACTGGTTTTGAAGCAAAAATTTCACATGGATCAAACTTTATCTAAATTTTCACATGAATGGTGGTAGGGAAAGGCTAAAGGAGTTAATATTACATTATTAAACATGTCACATTGCAAGGTATCTTAATAATTAAACAACATCACTTTCTTGATGGAGAGAATTCCTGGCTGAAATTTAAATGTAGGTACTCCAAACAGAAATATACATGAGTAAACATTTGCTGCAATTAACTGAAGACCACAAAATCACCAGTAAAGGTTTTCTTTCAATATATTTTTCTTCTGCAGCTTAGATAAAATCTGCAGATTTTCTCATTGACCAATATCAAAGCAGAATACTGGAGAAATTAAGTCTTAACAACAAGCAATGCGTAACTTTGGTTTTAAACTATAAGTTTCCACTTTTTTACTTAGGTCTAGTCTCCTCTCTCTGCCTCCCCCCTCGCATTTAAAGGAAGACGAAGACTATTGTTTTCACAAGACTCCGTTTGAAACTAGATGGGATCTTTCTGCTCAGAATCTCTTTCAGGGCTCCCATGCCTTCCTGCTAATTTAATTATTTGCATTATCTCTTTTGCACGAACCTCAATATAGTGAATATGTATACACCAATTAAGATTGCCTACCTGTCTGCTGTATGTAATTATAATTGTAAAACGATTTACAAGAGTCTTATTTTTCTCACCAGCAAGCAGACTCATGCTAGAAATAAGAAACACATCCACATCAGTATATTTACTGACTCAATGAAGTTGTCATAATTTTCATTCAAAATGCAAGGAAAAAAGCCCTTAGTAATACCAGGAAGACAGGTATATTTCCAATTCTGTTCTTCTCTGTGACTTGGTCTTCAGTTGGTGGGTTTAGTCCCTAAAGATACCTCAAAGGCCATGAATCTTAAGGCAAGTTTAAAGAAAGAAATAGTTTGTGCCCCAATACACCAGTTGGAATACTGGCATTAAGAGACCTTACTTAAGTCTCTCCTGTGCCTGATTTATCTCAGCTGGCACCTTCATTTCTAACCATCATGCTGCCTGGCTTGTCTGATAGCTGAAATAATCACTGGGCAAAGGTGTTTGCGGGAACTGAATGATAGTGTCTAACCTCCTGGGTGAATGCCGCAACCACTGAACTATTTATAGGAAGGGGTCCCTGAAGAGCCTCTCATACTCTTCCTGTGCTTGTGTAGGAAGCAGTCCCACAGCAAGCAGCAGCAGAAGGATCACGCTTAGTCAGTCAGCTCTCAGGTGCCCTGGTTTCAACAGCACAGAAACACTCAGAGCGTAGGAAAGCAGAAATTCAGGCTTCAAAAGAACATTAGTTTTGGAAACTGAGAAATATCCTAGTCTGGGTATAAGCCGAGCTGAGGCAAAAGGAATCCAGTTTTAGATTTAGATACTTAAAGCGGCTGACAGGTGCCCGAGTCCCGTGAGGTATGAAGGTTTACGTCTTTACCACAGGATTAACTTATGCTATTTCCACTTGATAGATACCGCTAAATACAGCATAGTTGTGAGCAGTCACACAGTGAAATAGTACTTGAACTGGACAAAAGGAGCTGTGCATTTTAAGTCTGTTTTCAAGGACATATTGAGCATCAGAGATTTTTGATGGCAACGCTGAGACGTACAACAAAATTATGCTTGTTCCAGGCTGTAGACCAACGTAACCAGGGCTCACCAGAGCCCTGACGCGTAGCCAGCCACAGGGGGAGACTGCATTAAAACACGATGAAGAGTTGCATGTGTTCACACTAAGTTGTCATGTGCAGTTTTTAAATCAAACTTGTTTCCACAGGGAAAAGGTCAGGACACCACTTCCCACCTGCCTCTCGCCCACGCTCCCAATACCAACTGAGAACTGTAGTGCCCAGCCCTGGAAAGAGCAGCCAGGAGCAGCCCTTGCCCTGCTGCTGAGCTGTAGGGAGGCAACCATAGCCCTGGATGCAGTGACGCCCACTGCCACACCAGGCCAGAGGATGCCCAGGGAGCTTTACCTGCATTAACCCAGTGCAGCGAGGAATACCCAAGGTTCAAAGTCTTGTTACAGGCAAAGAGGAAAGCACACCTCAGGTGTAAAGCTGAGGAATTTCTATTAGAATAATTGGAATCTTCACAGCCTAGTCAAAGAGCTCGGTCCAGTTTAGTTGTTACAAAAGAAGATGATGTTATTACACAGTAACGTATTATTGTATAAGACAGTAATATTACACAATTAAAACTGTTATGGGCACACTTCCTAGTATCTACCCCTTTCTCTGGCGTCATGCTTACCCTTATTCTGCCCCTTGGGCTCATAAGGCCAACAGTTCCCATCAGGCAGGGGGGGTGCAGCCAGTGCCACCTGTACCCCAACTCCTTCACTGCAAGGGGCGTGATGTTGACACTGATCTCTCTAGGACGTACTTAAGGTCATTTTTATGTCTTCTAATACTCTTTTAAACCTTGCTCTTTCTTTAGTGGTTCAGATTTACTATATTTAGTGGATTTTGCATGCAAGCTACTTGTTCTTTACTCTCTTTGCTGTCCCAACACTGTTTTTACCCAGCTTCTATGTCTGCATTTCATTAACTGACCACTGGTGAGTCATTTAAAGCTGTGGGGTCTCTGGTGCCCACTTGTGTGACACCTCTCATCACCCCATGCCTGTATGCCTCTACGGGGTATCCTGTGTCCCCACCTTCAAGGCCTGTGCTGTCCCACCAGGCTGTGTTTCTCTACACTGCACCATTATGTTAGAATCATTAATACCTCGTTCTGTGCAGAATTACTACTTGTCACTACTATCTTTGTGAAAACACTGTGGTTGTACAACACAGACATCAGCAAAATTAAATTTAGGCTATTAGAAGAGTTGCTGTTACAGCAAATCCAAGCATAAAAAAAATAAAAATGGCTCAAGACAGGTCATGACAAGCTGATTCAAAGTAAGTGTGACAAGCCTCAGCCCAGAGGCCTTGCAAACTCAGTACAAAGCCTGGGGCCTCTTGCCACACTGCATGCAACAACGCACTTGTTGGGCTGGAGAGCTGTATGCTCCCTCCCTTCCTGCACAGCCCCTCTGAGCAGCCCTGCAGAAGCTGGTCCCATGCTCCCAATCCAGCCTGTTGCCACAAATCAGTACTCCGGCAGGACCTGTACAGGCATGCTCGCTCACAGGCACAATCTTTCCATACACCTTCTTGACATTAATCTTGATTTGAGTGCTCATTTTCTTCAAGGATATATCCATCATGCAACATACATACTAAATATTTGCATAACAGTTCAAATGGATGAACTTGTGTTCAGGTATGAGATTTTTTTTTTCTGTTCTAGACACTTAACCACACATTGTCCCCAGATTATTCTTCAGATGACACCTTAGAGAAAACAGAATCTAGATGAGGCCTTTATTTTTTTCCTAACAGTTTCATATATGCGAGATTGGACAAACATTTAAAGACACTGAGGTACTTTTACGAGCCACTTCGAAGAGCCACTTAGGTTTTGATTTACAAAAGGAAAAAAAAAAACACATTAAAAAAACCCACAAACACCCCATCCCACTTCATTACTTAGTACTGAATGTTTTAGAATATAATTTATATTATATGGGAAAAAGCCAGAAAGGTGGGTTCACTTGTAAAAGACCTCTTGGGCAATAATGACTGCAAATTATAGTGTTTGGGAGGGAAGCCTACACTGAATACCATTCCTTTTAATATCTTAGTTTCTTGAAATGATTATTTGATATTTTAGAATTTTTGTCTTGATAGCAGTATTTCTAAAAAGCAATTACATAAGTGCAGTTAGATACACCTCAGTTTTTCAGATAGATTTATTCATTTAACCTGTTTCATCAGGGAAAAAGAAAAAAGCAAAAATAAAGGAATGTATCTGTAACTAACCTAAGAAGGCTTATGAGGTGTTAGAGTTTTCTGTGTAAATTTTAAACTGCTTGTTGCTTTTTACTGAGAACATATGTTTACTAGTTAGGGTTGTACTGTAATATTTGCAAGGGTAATGAGCTATTCAGTGTCTATTCTGACTGAGCTATTTGTGTCTAGTTAATGCATTTCAAATATAATTGACAAATTAATATCTCTAACTTTTCCCATTAGCAGTATTAAATAAGGAAATTGCTGTTCCAGAATTATAACCTTTTTATTTATTATACCAAACTTCTCTTGTAACATAGTAGTTGGTCTAAGTTTTCTTCCAATAAATCAAAGCGAAAGAAAGAAAACAAACTTTTTCCTTCTATTTATGATCTTCCATTTCTACATATTTCTTAAGCTAGACAATGAAAATTAATAAAATTAATTCCACTGTTTATACTCAGGTTCTCAATATCGCAGTGCTCAGTTTATCACTGGTAAAGGTTAATTATGTATTTTTTTAAAAGTCTGAATAATTAAAAAATAAAATAAGACAACATGTAACACTTGTGTTTGTCTTGATTTCAATACTGACTTCCTTCGGCAAAGGGCCATGTTTGAAACAACTTTTTTTAAACTAAAGCTTTTCCACAAAAAGCCCGTAAAAGCCTCTAAACTACTAAATATCACTACAGCGCCCTGACTATCAAGCTGTTACACGTAATAAGAGGTTATGGGAAGGGGTTAGTTTTTCACCCATTTTTAGTACTTGAGTATCTCAATAACAAACAGTGAGCAAAGGTCAGATCCTCCCTCTGACTCAAACACCTACTCCTTTCAAGGACCACAGATTAGACTTTTTGCTATTTCTTTTGGACACTCATTTGCACATGGCTGTTTCTGCTGCCCAGCTGCTCAATTCAGAGGGTGGCAAAATGAAGTTTTTAGTATCCCTTTACAGATTAGGTATTCCTAATCTTTACATGATTCAAGGCTACTTACTTTTAAGGAGCAATTTAAGAATTACAAGATTAGCACCTTAGCAGTGCACTACCAACAATCTTATTGATATTTCTCTTCTGCAAAGCTTGGGGTGTTAGGAACACATATTTTACAGTACTGAAATAAAGCGAATCTCAGCCTGTGCTTCTAGTGGAGAAATTAACCTCAGGTTTCCCTGAGTCAACAACAAAGTACATCTCACAACACTTTTGGTCTTTACTAGGACTTCAGAGCCAAGAACTTCATCGTTTGATGATAACATTTACACCTTTAGCTATTTACTGCCAATAAATAAAAAAACCAAACAAACAGTCTAGATAATATAGAAGTCAGGTGGATAACAACAACTCTGATAAAAGTAAACATGCCACTTCCATCATTTTGGAAACAATCTACCTTAAACAAAAAACCCAAATCAATTCATTGCTTACAGTTAAGATCACTTTTACAAAGTATTTATAATGCGACTCATTTCAGAGAGAGGAAAAAACAACCTACAGTTCACCAAAATACAACTGGAAATTGATTTTAAATTAAAGATTTGAATTACACACCATGCAGCTAAATTAAAATGGTTGATTTCAGAAGAGTTGATATCCTCTACAGAAATATATTGCATATACAAAAACATTTGTTAGATGAAAGGAAACCAATGTTATGGGACATCTACTTTTGGTCATGCACTTCAGGTAAAAGGAGGATAGAGTGGTATTTAAGAACCAACTAGCATATTTGTTTTATCTACTATATAGTCCCTGCTCAGAGACACTTACAGGTCAAAAGTATCAATTGTACATCTGATTGTTGTTAATAAGAAAGTTTTAGCTTGCTGTGCACCAGTCCACAACAGCTAGAAGAATCCTGTGTCCTAGGTAAGTGAACGTTCCCATTAATAAAATATAATTCCTTAACCTGGAAATGCTCATCTTCCAATCCTACGGATCAGCAGATGCAATATGATGGAGCTACTGGAGTAATTCCTACGAATTCCAAGTCAAGCATACAGAGAGAGGAATGCAAACACATCCTCACCTCCGTAGATAAAACACACAGAAAAGACTTTGCCGCGGTGATCCCTGTATTCTTTGTCCTAAGAAGAGGCTGTGTTAGATGTCTCGGTTCTATAAGCAAAACTGTAGCTTACATCTCATTTCCCAAAGTCACTGAAACATCTTTTTGAGGCACCAGGCGGACAAGGTGGAATAGCAGACACAAACATGATCAAGCAAGCCCAATAAATAGCATGATCTCAAACTTCTCCTATGCCACAGATGTTGCTTTGTTAAGTGATAGTTGAGTATCTCTGCTTTAAAATGCTTGAACCAGCACAAGTGCCACTTCATTCCTATGTGATGTTTTCATTTGGCAGGACAGGTGCTCTTGCCGCAGAATATCCCAAAAAAGAACATCTAAAATATGCATTCACCAACATCTGTCTTGCTTTGACTTAAATGCATATTTGAGTAGCTTCTTAAGCATGAGCAAAAAGTTTTCCACTTACTTTGACCTTCTAAAGAAGCTTCCTGGGGCTGTATGCCAAAAAACACTTATACAGAAAAGTAACCTTGACTACACAAAATGTGGGCATTGGAACTTGAGTTGGGAGGGGGGAAAACCCCAACAAAACCCACAACAAAAAACCTCTCGAGTGTCTTTAAAAATACAGAGCTTTAAGCTCTGTACTTTTAAAATGACACAACGTTTTGGAAGCTTTTTATAAAGGAGGTATCACCAATATGATGAATATATTCATTTTTTCAGTTGTAGGTATTTACACATAAAGTTTGCATTTTATTTTAGGCTATGTCAGAAATACCAATAGCTTCATTTGAGAAAACTAATTTGATTTGGGGTTTTGAAGGTTTGTTTGTTTGTTTTTCTTTCCCATGCATCTAGTACAGCTTAACTTGTGTAGCAGTGTTTCATATGCTATGTAAAAGGTACTATTGGAGGTAGGGAAATAGCTTGCTTACCTATGTATCAAATTTTACTGCCATCTATGACAGTATACAGCCCAAGATCTTTTACAAATACCACACGAAATATATTCCATCACCAATGAGATCACACAGAATCACAGAATCTTTTGGTTGGAAAAGACCTTTAAGATCATCAAGTCCAACCGTACCTGTCCACTACTAAACCATGTCCTTAAGTACCTTGTCTACCTGGCTTTTAAATACCTCCAGGGATGGGGACTCCACCACTGCCCTGGGCAGCCTGTTCCAGTGCTTGACAACCCTTTCCGTGAAGAAGTTTTTCCTAATATCCAATCTAAACCTCCCCTGGCGCAACTTGAGGCCATTTCCTCTTGTCCTATCGCTTGTTACCTGGGAGAAGAGACCAACCCCCACCTCGCTACAACCGCCTTTCAGGTAGTTGTAGAGGGCGATAAGGTCTCCCCTCAGCCTCCTCTTCTCCAGGCTGAACAACCCCAGGTCCCTCAGCCGCTCCTCACAAGACTTGTGCTCCAGACCCTTCCCCAGCTTCGTTGCCCTTCTCTGGACACGCTCCAGCACCTCCATGTCCTTCTTGTACTGAGGGGCCCAAAACTGAACACAGCACTCGAGGTGCAGCCTCACCAGTGCCCAGCACAGGGGAAGGATGACTGCCCTGCTCCTGCAGGCCACAATATTCCTGATACAAGCCAGGATGCCGTTGGCCTTCTTGGCGGCCTGGGCACACTGCTGGCTCATATTCAGTCGACTGTCAATGAACACCCCCAGATCCCTCTCTGCCAAGCAGCTTTCCAGCCACTCATCCCCAAGCCTGCAGCGTTGCATGGGGTTGTTGTGGCCCAAGTGCAGGACCCGGCACTTAGCCTTGTTGAACCTCATACAACTGGTCACAGCCCATTGGTCCAGCCTGTCCAGGTCCCTCTGTAGAGATGAAGATAAAGAACTGCATGGGGAAACATAATACTACAATCACAAAACATGGAAGGAAAATGAGGAAAGACTGTTTGAAACTGAAGGGGAAGTTAGTACCACAGATGGTTGTATACTAAAGTTACATACAGTTTTTGTAACTGGAAACTTGGATTACAAAACTTGGATTAAAAAAGTTGCTTTCACCCCTTAAGAGCATGTTAATATCATAAGGAATCACACGTACAGTATTAATTTCTGTATTCTACTGTACATGTTCCTGAAATACTTTATTTATGTATCTGTATAGTGAGACAGACCCACAGACATGTGTCTTTAAAGACAAAAGCACACCCAGCCCAGCCCTACTTTGTATCTTCAGTCTGGCAGAATCACAGCAGTTGATGGTATAGTAACATCATTGCATGGCGGGTGATGCCAAGTCAATTAACCAAAAAACTAGAATCTCCAGAAATCAGAAGTATTTCTTTTCTCCAGAGTAAATAGGTCTCTCTGAGTGAAAATAAGAGTATTGCTCAACTGCCATGTTTTTTTTCAGTTGTTTTACTAAGGCAAGTGCTGGAAATGGGTATTGAAGAGCTATTAATTTCTAACACAGGATGCATTTTTATATTGCTGCTTATTCATAAACCTAAACATCAGCTTGAGAAAGAGATGTGTTGTATCCGAGTATCAAATGCGAGGCAACTGTTGAGGTAACAGCAATTCAAAGTGTTAAAAAAAAGGGGGGGGGGCTGGCGTTTACCATTAATTTTTCAATGGGAACATCGTTAGTCCCACAATTTACTTAAAGCTCTGCAAAAATACCACATCATCATATCACAAACACAATGGAAGTAGAGTCATAAAACAGAAAAAGAATTAAAGTCATGCCAAGTGATAATACCAAATTGAAGTAAAAAAAAAAAAAGTTTCATCAGCTACAATAGTCTTTCTTAATCCATTAATGTGATATTCAGGAAGTTTTTTAGTGGTGAGATATTGTAATGCAGAATGAAAATGCTAAACTGCTGATGCTACCAACCTTTGGATAAAGAAATGCAAATGTAAGGACCCTGCTCTCTCAGGATGCTTGCTGGAAGATACAGCTTTGTTTCTATGATTTGATTATTCATCCCACTTTGCCGTGGGAATGAGGGTTAATTCATCAGTGAACTTGCTGCATTTTTAGTAGCAAAAATTAATAGCAAAAAAATTAAGACTTCTCTCAGAGTGCAACAATAAAATTTAGTCTGAGAGTCAGGAAAGAGACATAAAAATATCCAGAGCTAAAAAGCTTTCCCGCAAAATACTATTAGATATCAACATTCCATCAGCCTAGCTTAGATGCACCTCAAAATTACACGTAAAAGGAACTACATAATATATTTAAATGAACCTGATGCCTATTGGCCTTGTTCTAAATTCTTAATTATTTTTGAGCAATTGTAACAAATCTATTAATTAAATTTGCAAATATTTTTGTATTAAAAAGTGATTACAAAAATAATGATGTGTAGTGATAACTGATTTCTGTCCATGATGACAGAAATAAGAAATAAAGCAGAAATTGAGAAATTAGAAATGTGGACAGACAATAACAAGTGGTATTCAATGAGGAAAAACGTGAGCTAGAACATTTAATGGAAAACCAGGCATACAACGTGAAGAAAATTATACAGCTAATTTTACTGAAAGATGTTTGGAAGCAATAATGGATAGAAAACAGACATGTTCACAGTGAAATATGACACTAACAAAGGACTCATATAAAATTGTCTGTGATTTTTTTAAAATCACATTGGAGTATACATATCTGAAAAGAGGCTGTTGGAGTCTACGTATCTGAAAATATCCAAAAAGAGGGGAAATACTTGCATTCTTAAAGATTATTCTGAGAATATATTTCCATGATTTCTGCAGAAAAAAAGGTAGATTAAGCATTAGGAATGACAAGCTATTAGCTAGATCTGTTAATCTACTCAATCTTTCAAAGAATTGGTAGGAATTTCATGACTTGGATAATTTTAAATTAGATTAGGCAGAAGGCTAGAATCTGCACATTATTGTAAAACCCTATTTTGGAAGGAGAAGAATCAGAAAACCTAAGTAGCCTTTATCCCTCACTAAATTTTAAATAAATTAGTCAAACAATACTATCAATGCTACAAGAAAAAAAACAGCTATCTAAACAAGTACTTCCCTTTACATAATAATTTTTTAAAAATTTACCTTCTACAAAAAAAATTAGCAAGTATTGGTATGCAGTATATAGATTAATTTTTAATACTGCTATAGATGTTTGAATATTTAAGGAGAACATTTTCATTAATGACTACGACAATAAAACCATTTCTTACAGATCAGTCCTTGAACATCTCATCCCGTTACTCAATCCCTCAATCTCCAATTTGAATGAAAACAGATATTACATAAAGGGCTTTCTCACTAAAATTCTTTTCTGACGTGTTCATATGCATTATTGTCAATTCCCTGAGCCAGTGGGTTATCAGGGGAAAGACAGACAATGGCTTTTGTAACATGAACAAGGGAATATTTGTTGTTGTTTTCACTTTCATGGCTCATTTTATCCATTCTCGTTATCGGGGATAAACAGCAGTGCTGTTTGGGTTCAGTTCATTTTGGTGAGCCTTGCTCACATCCACAATTAGGTTTGCTACCAGTAGGGCAGGTACATCTCCAGTCCTGACTTTTTTTGATACCAGTCAGAAAATTCCTTTTGTGACTAGAATGGCCCAGCCTCTCACAGGAATTTGCAGGCGTTAAGGTAATATATATACACATACATTTAATGCAAAATTTACATAGCTAAATCACCACTTATTATGCACAACAAATAAAGAGACAGCTCTTTTCCCCAAGACCTTAAAATTTTCAAGACAAGAACAACAATAACAGCAAAAAGATATTCAGGAAGCATTAGCGCTTTTTTTTTTTTCTTTTGTAATCAGAATGACTTGAAACACTGAAAGTAATTTCAGCTGACTACAGCTAATATTTCACTTTTCTCAGCGTTTTCAACAAAATAAAGATTTTTTTGTTTTTTAATGGAAGCCACCCAGAGATTTCTATTGACTCCAGTGCACTTTGAATCAGGCCCATAAGAAGCACTTGATATTTTCAATCTTACACACACTACACACTTTCTTTCTCTCTTCCTTTTAATAGTCATTTATGAGTAAAACCACAAACAATTCATGTAG
Source organism: Balaeniceps rex (assembly GCA_013401315.1). NCBI lineage: Eukaryota > Metazoa > Chordata > Aves > Pelecaniformes > Balaenicipitidae > Balaeniceps > Balaeniceps rex. The sequence continues at coordinate 23,042 of VYZW01024887.1, read as the reverse complement.
CAGTCATAACCAAGATAATAAGCATCTTAAATCCAAAAGCAATACTCTTAGGATTATAATATGACATGGCATTTCTCTGAACAACAAATGCAAGTTCTTCTCCGAACTAAACCAGCCTTGTACTCTAAATTAAAAGCTCCCATTCTAGATTTGTTTTAAAAGTCTTGATAGCAATTGGCTTATTGGATGTTATTAAAAATAGGAGCTCCTTTGCTGTGCTTCCTTCCCTCTTGCCTCCAGGACAGATGCTTTTTGGAAATGCTCAGACAGCAGAATTTGAACCATCGTATCCCTCTCCTGAAAGCTGTTGTGTGAGGAAGAGGCAAGTCCTCGTGTTGCTCGACTGACGTTCAGTCTCTCTAGAAGTCTTCTGACTACATTAATATTTCAATCACCACCTGGGCACGAGCCATTTGATAATTTGGTGGTGAGCAGCGTACCACCCATTTGTTCTCTTAATGGCAATTGAGCTGGTATTAGGAACGCATTTGCTACCAGAAAATGGAAGAGGTTCTGGGGAACATGGACTTTACAAGAGAAAAGACTTTTAAAGGTCTCGTATAAAGGCATAATAAATGAGACTTGTTAGATATTATCTATAATGCACCACCATATATAGTGTGCCAATACCCTCTAGTGGATGCACTTGCCTGTGTTTGTATCACCCTGTATTAGCTGGCATACAAGGTCCTAGAGATCTATAAGCCTTCTTATAAAAGATTCTCCTAGCTTGTGTCACAAATGGTGGCAGTTTTAGAGCAAAGGTCTCCTTAATTTGTGCTCTGCACTCTACTGCATGTGAGGTTTAGTTAACATGGTCCCTACAACAGCTTCTCCCTCTCCCAACACGTGTAACTTGATTAAAATCTTGGTGGAGTTCTATGAAATACTGTGTGCATTCATATGGGATAATAAATAGATATAACTGAAGGTAGCTTGGCACTTCTGTATTTATTCCTTTATGTTCACCACCCTAACAATATCTTCTGTTACCATGAAGTGACTTATACAACTATGTCAAGCTCAGAACACGTTGAAGAGGCAGCTCGCTCGAGCCAGACTGGGGGTGAGACAGAAGCTTCCATTATCAGCAGAGAGGGAGAGTTAAAATTGATTGCCGTACGTAGAGAGCTTTCTGAATTGGTAACGTTTCTTTCAGCCGCAAGACAAAGTCCTTGTGAATAAATGGATAACCCTACAGCTTATCTGTAATCATTTGCTATCAAACAGCAGAGAGGAAAACGCCACCCATCTTACTGGCTTGCAAGCAGGTACTTACTTGTCAGCTAATGCAGTAAAGTAAGGATTCTGCATAGCATTTCCTGGAACTGTTGTATATATTTCTAAATTTAGCCAATGTGTCTGCGTAAAGGCAAGAGACTATACTCAGTTTAAGGAATTTATGGTATTCAGCCCAAAATTCCAGTGCAAGGTTTTAGAAGGGCAGCTGGGATGCAGGATGTGCATGTTAAGGACAAAAAGAAAGACGTCTGGTGTGCAAAATTGTTTCAGCAAACTTAAAAATGAATTCTACACAAAAAAAACCCAAAAAACTTGCAAGTTATTTATATGAAAATGTTACTAGAAGAAGAAATAAATGGTGCCATCGTGCTAGATGTTTTTCAAAAGCATGATTAAAAAAAGCAGCCATGCTCACAAATAACACACCATCTAAATGGCATCCAAGCCTCCACTAGCATTTTCTTGCAAAATGCACTGAAGAAAATGTTTTCTATTGCACTGATAGGTCTTCATAAAGCACCTCAATTTCTTAAGGAAACAGACCCTATGCTTACATCTTATAAAACCATTGTTGTACGCACGGTGTTACAAACCATTGTTTACATTGCAACAGCTTTTCTACAGCAAATAAAAAAAGCCTTTTTCCGATTACTTTGTAGCCTAACTAGACAGAGCTCAGACAAAGATTGGGTTATCATAGGGGTGGAGGGATTAATTAAAGCATTGAACAATAAAGTTAAATACAATATTGTATACTCCAGATCTTGCCAGACCTAAGCAAATAAGCTGCAATTTGAAATTGCACATGTCGCTCTGCTCTAAGGGGCTAACACCCTCCACAGACAAGCAAGGATATTTCTTGGTGACTCAACCCAATACAGTATCAGACAGTTTTCCATTTCAGGGTTAAAGTCAAGCCAAAGGGAACCCGAGTAGGTCCTGGAGGGAGAGCCAAGGAAAAAGCATAAGGTAAGGGCTTGACTTCTGCTGTGCTTTAGAATGGGTGGGAAAACACAAAACTTTGACAGAATTTGGTAATAAGTGGCTTTTTACTCTTTAATCACAGTTTTACTCTTAAATACGTGGGGAGTCTGCACAAAGTTCTAATTAATCACTACTAATAAGGCAAAATTAAAAACATTTATAATTTAAAGAGTCATATTATTCTGGATTGAGGTTTTGTTTTCTTGATTGTCATTGCTTTCCCAATCAGATATCTGGCCAAAACCAAAGTAGGAGAAAGTATAAATAAAGCAGCAGCAAACAAATTTTCAGGACTCAAACAGCTGCCTGTACCACAAGACAACACAAAATTTGGTGTGTTAACAGAACCGACTGCAATCAACGCAGAGATTTAATCTGGTGTTTCAATGATCAAAATGAATTTGTTTAAGAATTACCCATAATTAAAGGGCCAAATTCCCAAAAGTATGTTTTCATTTTATCCCCTTGGAAACAAGCAGTGCTCAGATCTACCCTCCGTAGTAATAAACTCTTGTCAAACAAATGGCAGAATGACATTTAAGCAGGCTTCACAACATGAAGAAAAGGTAAGGACATAGATGAACAGGGATGAAATAGCATGGGATATTTAACTAATCCATTACAGTTATACAACACTGTTCTATTTTAGTGCTTGCTTCTCCAACAATTCAGCAGTCTCAATTTTCTGTGTGTGGGTATTTAAATCTTAAAGAAAAGGCACCCTTAGCTAAGTGTTTATTATACATGCAATAGAATGAAGAAAAACATATTTCTATCAGATTTATTTTCTCTGCTAAAGCAGTATATTAATAACAACATACTAGGAGCTAGCTTAAGTCCAGAGTAAGGATTCTATGTGGTTTAAGACCAGGTCAGTCTCTGTACATCTATTACAAGCAGACTGTAGATCACTTTTTCACACAAGTTTTTCTCTTGCCAGAAATTTCTCTTTGCCAAGCTTCCTCTGAGGAAGTAGGGAAATAAACTCATTGCAAACATGTTAAATTGGGCACTCGTAAATACGTAAGAGAAACTAGTACTAGCACACCTCAGTTGCAGGAGGAGGAAGAGGAGAAGCAGTCACTAAGCACTAAGCAATTCCCCTTCTAGGCTGCTGCTTCAAGTGAGACCCAAGAACAAGAGCTGCTACCCGACCTGATAGCTGCTTTGTGGCCCATTTTTAGCCCAAATCAGTTTTCGCTAGAACAGAAAGCACAGAAGCACTGCTAACAGCTTTACTTGGCAGCGTCCGGATCAGAGTTTGGCCAGAAATTGAAGGAGACTTAAATCCTTAGAGCTTCTCCCCGCACTGCCATGCAGTTTGTCCCTGGCTCCTGCCAGGAGCCCCGCAGCACCCAGGGCAACCCCAGGGGAAGGCTGCAGCCCTCATGGCTGTGGCTGCTGCTGCTCCGGGGGCAAGCACGGGGCTGTCTGTTTGGGCAACCAGAGACACTAACAAGTCTCTCAAAATTAATTTAGAGATTAAAAAAAAAAAAGTTTTCCATATGTGATGCTTCAAGCCATCACCAAATGTGTTGGATCTTTAATTTTGCCTTTTAGAACGGCCTTACGGAAGACACGAGGGGGGGGATGACTGAAGACAAGGCAAGAAGGGTGATTCAAAAGAATCATTTTGTTCCCCCAATAAAGTCATAGTCATGACAGCACACAGCCACTCTCAACCCTACACCCCAGCTCCAGGCACACCGCTTTGTGGCCATGAATATGGACACGGGGTGGGGAGAGCGGAAAAAAAAGAAAAGAAAAAGAAAAAAAATCTTTTCCTTCCTACATCCTGGCGGCAGACCAAAAATCAATACCAGTTGCCTAAGTAAAATCTCACCCTGACAGGGCCTCCCTGCTGGCTACGCAGCAATACTAATGGTCTTGTAGTGGTCTTTAGACAACACAGGGATGTCAATATAATTTTGTTCCACTTTTCTTGCTTGCCAGCTCCCATCTGCAACCAATTCATAACCTCGGTTACTCATACCTTTGCACAAATGGACCGACTCTCCACCTACACATTTAGCTGTCCCTTTCCTCACTCCAGTGCTTCTCTGATCACTGTGACAGCCTTTGCAACATGTCCCTCCAAATCTGCTTTGCCTTTTATATTTCACTAAAATGCCAATGAAAACTGCCTTTGCCTCCCGGGAGCACAAAAATCTTCTTTTCTTCTTCAAGCACAGTAGACAAAGCCTATTCCCATCAGACTAAACAAATAAGCAATAGAGTCAGAAAATCAGGGACATATATTGAAGACTTCTCAAATCTTAACCTCAGAACGCTTCAGAGATATTAGTTAACTCCTTAGGGAATATATTCTATTTTATAGGAAAAAAAGTTATATATGCATTTAGCAAAAGTGCTGGAAAAATACAGCGCAGACCTTTTGGTGAGCAACAACATAAAACATTCTAAAGCCTTGCAACTAAAATATTTACATTTTCTAAGCAGGAAGCTGGCTGTAGAGAAACACAGCCACGTATAAACAAGACGATGTACAGCTGGATGCTAAACACACCTGTGAGGAAGGACGACCACCTTTCAGTCAGCACAGCAGTCCCATCCTTCAGAAGTGCCAGGGGTTTGGGACCCACTGGCCCGGGCCAGGGTCCGCACCCCATTCCGGCCGGCCCGGCCCCCAGGCAGAGCAGCGCCCGGTCAGCCAGCTCCCTGCGGGCACGGGCCTGCCAGGGAACGGCCGCCTCCTGGAAAACCACCTTAGTTAATGTGGATGAGTGCACGGGAGAAATCAAGCAGTAATACATAATTCACTGGCCTCACAAGGACGCTGTGAGAGTTAAACAGAGGGGGGAAAAAAAAAAAAATCATAATTCTCATTGCTTTCGCTGGGTTTTCACATGGTGCCTAAGGCAGGGCAGGGCCCCGCAGGCCGCCATCCCCGCAGCCGACACCGCTTACAAGCTGAGCACAACTGGAAGCGGTAACAAAACTTGTGGTAACAAAAGTATCGCGTTCTGACCTCGTATAAATGTTGTCTTTAAACAAAGCCAAGCCCCACACCAGAGATGACAGCTCCAGAACAGAGTCCAGCAGGTCTGTCACAACCATCAGCATCAGCATTCCACCAGGCCTCGCTCTTCCTCCCTCAGCTTGAAAGGCAAAGGCAACCTTCGTAACAGAACATTTCCTCTGGCACGATACCAACACGCACCACAGCACAGCGCTTGTTTTTTAAAAGTGCAGTACAGTAAGCAAAGCAAAGAACATGTTATCAGATAACGCTTTCTTAGTGGAGATTCAAAGTTAAACAACCTTATTTTGGTGGGCAGCCATAAGGATACGCAAGATCAACAACTGTCCACAGCAGAAACATTTGGGAGCAGCTGCTTTGAATATTCAGAGTAACAGGCTCAGTTCCTCATCCCCATTCCTCCAACCTTCTCTTTTCCCTCCCTACCTCTGTGCACGCACCCTGACCTCCAGCTATTCCAGCTGCTCAGAGGAGATGTGCTCCGACTCTTGAGCCTTGACATTCAGCTACTCGTCCACAGTGAATCAACACCTCCCTGCATTCCAGAATTCATTTGCAAGAACTGTAACTGGGTTGGTTGGAAACCTGGTGCAAGTCCGGCTGCATTCAAGGGCTATAGGAATTGGGTCCTGTATTCTGCAACTATTGCTAACTATTGTTTTGGACCAGGTGAGGTACACCAGAGTAAAAAAAGATCAGATTACTGGTATTGGTTTCAAGGACATTAACCTGAATTCACAATGCAGTAAGAATCAGCCTGGTAGAAAGCAAGCAGATTAAGATGACTTTTATCCCTCACTAAAATCTCACTAAAAGCTATTTTCTGTACTCCTTAAATTTGAACCACCTTGAGCATTTCTTACAAGAATTAATATATTGCTTGTGGACAGTGAGGATTTGGCCACGGTACCCAGAAAACTGCAGCAGTTGCTCATACTTTCAGGCACAGTGTAGAAGAATGGTTCACATTATTTCCATAACCATGGCCACTTGAAGAGTTTTATTGTCTTTTATTTGCTTCCTACAAGGCACTTTGACAAAAAATGTATTAACAATTTCAGAATACCATTGCTACATAAAGATATGGGGTTTTTAAAAGCATTTTAAGAAATCAAGGAAAGTGAAAATTGGCATGTAAAGGTCTTATGTGAAGTAGAAGCACAGGGAAAGATTAACACCTTGCAGGGAAGAAGTGGGATGCAAATACGCTGTAAGAGATGAGAAGACTTTCAAGAAGATCGCAAAAGGAGCTAGAAATACTGGGAATCATGAACAGAAGCCAGGAAAATAAAAATTGGGGCAGATGATCGTCTTTGAGGATTCTTATTGAGTGGACGGAAATGACAGATACACACCACTCACAAATGAAATTCAAGATTAAAATATATGTTTGTTTTGTTAGGATGCACCATTTTATTTTGCCACTTTACATTATTCATAGGGAGCATATCTTTCAATTCCAAGTCCCTGCTAATAATGTTCATAGCATGCCTCCTAGCAAAATTGATGGAGATGTATTATATTATATATTTTATATATATATTATATACAGTACTGCTTTTAGTGTGTCAGCATACAATTAAATAATTTTTAATTTTATTTCCAGTATAAAGGTTATTTATCTTTAAATAAGATGCTTCAGAGCAATTAGTAGACATCCCATTATATGAGTGTAAGATGATATGATTCAAAAAATTGTTTATTCCATTTAAGCTTGGTGCTATAAAATACAATGAACTGTGAATTATCACCAAGATAAATGCAACGTGTTTCACATGTGGCTAATTTAGAACCAAAATTAGTTTTCTTCCTCATACCCAAAATAGTTGGGCCAAATCTCTGGCAGGTACAAGTTAGTCAAGTCTGTTTACTCCAGCCTACACTGTTTGCAGTTCAGATCCTGGATTATGACCTGACCCAGGACTTACACTCACAGTGAGCCCTATCAACAATTGCTAGGATGAACTTCCTATCAAAAATTCTCATGGCATCACTTAAGATTAACTTACTGACAACAGAAAAAATAGAAAAAAGAAAAAAGGTACAAAGGGGAAGCATCATTAATAAACGAGAGTTAAAAGATAGGAAGAAAAAAAAAAGAAAAAAAAATCACCCTACTTAGAAATAATAAGAAACTTCCACAGAAAACCAAAACTTTTTACACTGAATTTTCAGTAGTTTGCTTACAAAAGTAAAAATTTGCAAAGATTGTGAACTGCTATTTCCAAGATAATAAACCAGGTATTGATTCACACTGAAAATAGGAATATTTCTTAGTGAAAATAGTATTAAATTCTCACTGGGACAAATTTGCTCAGAATTTGTTATTTTGCCTAGGGCAAAAATGTCACATTGAATTCATGGGGTAAGTGTAAGAACTGCAACCTCTGTCAGATTTGGACAAACTCGCCTCAAAAAAACCATATGTAAAAACACTTGGCAAACCAGCTTTCACAGATCAATGGATAAAACAAAACATACAATCCTCATACTTGCTGTAATTAATATGGCTGCCTTCATTACTGAAAAAGCCAACTTTTCCAGAATGCTTATGAAAGACCAAGTGAAGAGCATTATGAGCTCCTCCTTGTACTTAACCCACGACCAATACACGAAGCACACGTTCTTCAGTTAAACAGTGGTGATACCTCTCTCTCTCTACACACACACACACATATATATAGGTATGAAATAGAAAAGCTGACAAAATATTTATACTGTGCATTTGCATTATAGGCAATTCTTCAGGAAAACGGTGTGTTTTGTTAGAAGCCCAGCTCCCGAGTTTAAAATCAACTATGAGGCTCAGGTAAAAGAAGAAACACGGAGCATGGTGCTCAGCTCAGAACAACCCAAGGCATAGGTCTGCCAGCGCAGGAGAGATGTTTTCCTCTCCACACGAGCACACGGCAGCAGGCTCAGGGTCTGATTCAGAAGGCTAGCACCAGGCCCATCCCAGAGGCAGCAATGTACAATACGCTCCTGACTCAAAGCCTAGAAAAATCCAGTTCCTCCACAGTGGGGACTCAGAAATCCAGGGTGTACAATAACAGGCCTGGGGGATTTCATTGACAAGAATGCAGATTTCTGATTTGCATTTTTAAATTACCTGGATATCCTATAAAAAGAAAACAACATGTTTTGTATTAATTACAGTTCAGGGAAAGATATTTAATCTTCTGTAGAGTCCATCTGCCACTAGTACAAACTCCTTAGCCAGGTATGTGCCTGGTTTAAATAAGGCCAAAAGACCCTCGAGTAACAAGTAGATAAAGGAGTCACGCGTGCAGCTGCAAGCTCTGCGTTCGTAAGGGGTCCCTGCTTAATGTCTCAACATCCATTACACGGCTTTGAACTGCTGCTGGTATAACGCACGAAGCGGGAATCTAGGAACAGATGGAATTTCCCCTGTTTAATATTTACTCCTATTTTAATTCACTTATTTTGTAACTTCTACAACGAACCAAGTCAGACTATCAAATGCAAAGACACTTATACATTCCCACTACCTTTATAGTGAAATTGGTATTCAAAACTTAATAGCTCTGATGCATAGTAGTAGTCATTAGTATTATGGTACTGTTTCTTAGTGTACTGTATTCTTCAATTGTTTTCTTTTTAGGAAACTGAAAGATTGAAAATTTCCCATCACTTCCACTATTTATATTATGCCCTTATAATTCCTCACAAAAAAATGTTTTATAGAATGATCGCATATAGAAGGCTTTATTGTCTAGTATGTTAATTTAGTTTTAAGTTAGTGCAGTTCCAGCTACAATGTCCTGGAGCGTGAGGCTTTCAGTCTTCCCACTGAATAAGTCAGTAGCTTCAATTCAGTGGTTTCAATCAAAACAGAGAGGAAGAACAAAAACTTTTTATTACAACTTGATCCATGTCAATTTTTTTTTAATTTTAAGATTATTGCTTTGAAAAGACAGACTACTATCATTTTTAAGTCTTAAAAACAGTCCAAATTGAAAAGCAAATGCAGGGATTTCTCTTTCAGCTTTGCTCCATATACAAACACACAGGCTCGTACAATAAAAGCAGGGTAAGATGTACAGAAGAAGAAAGCAAAGCGGAAGAGTAGCCAGAATGAAGCAAAATTTTAACTTCTAAAATCTTCAAGGAAATGTTTTCTTTTCAATTTAATTTTAATGGGGGGAGGACAGGGGGGGACACACAGGTGGCAGAACATAAAACATCAGCGATCTGGCCCACAACCAAGATGATGCTTTCAGCGGGATCAAATGCTACATTTACCCCAGAAGCAGTTAGGATCTGGTTCTGCTGGGATTAGTAGATCATGCTTAGAGCTCACCCACAAGAAGTCTTTCTCCATGAAGGGAGAAGAGCAGCCTGCATGCTTCACGTAAGGTCCCAGCGGAGCTCTTGCCCCAACAGCTGACACAGCAGAGCAGAGCTGTCTCATAAGAGTTAAAACAAAACAAAAAAGACACGAGAATGTGGACTGCCTACGTAAACTAAACAGAATATCATGTCCTGGGTGAGGGATCACAGAGAGAGCAGCACTCCCAGGCAGAACCTAGTCTTACCTGTCTCCGAAGGAAATTATCCAATACTCCTTATTTTAACATTGTAAGGAAGATTCACATTTTCTATTAGAAAGCACTGTCTTGCTCTTTTCCTGGCTGTTGGCCACCACCAACTTAAATCAGCCATTGCAGAGGTAGAAATAACATCTTGCAAAGAATCATTAGAGGCTATTTCCTCAGTTTTCCTATTAAAAAATACTTTGCTATCTCAGGAGTGACTGTGTGGTGCCTGACCATCAGAAAAGAAAGCATTACATACGACTATCACGTGACATAGAATCTGAAGCTGAACTGGAAAAAAAAAGTCAGTGAAATGTGAAAAATCAGAGTTTTCACTTTCTAGTGTATTTGAAGATACACATTTCTATTCTACTTGAACAAAGATCATTAAGTTCATCAGCACAGCTCTGGGTACATGGGTACCCAGGAATAACTGTCCTATTAAGTCAACACATGCACAAGCAGCTCAGGCTGCTTGCTATTTTAGTCCAGTCTTTTGAAGAAAAGATTCGTTTTTCTATCTCCTCCTTACTCCATACCTAATCTTTAACAATGTAAAGCTAGGCGAAGGAGGATGGGTTAAAACTACAGGGAGCTGCTCTTTTGCAGGTCCTGAGCAATGAGAAAACTTGTGGTAACTGCGCGAAATCACCAGGGCAAGACTGGCTGCGCCCCTCGTGCCTGGGGCAGCTGCGAGGACTAGGAAACACCACAGTAATTAACTCTTGGAAGACCATCTTTGACTCGAGTTAAGGCAAAATAAGCAAAGAAAATCAGAGAAATTTGTTTTCCAGCTGTGGTACAGCAACAACAACAACCAAAAGAAATCACCAGCCTGCCCTGACTCCCTCTCTCCAACAATAAAAAGAACAAAAAGAATTAGAAATCAGCTCAAAGTCCATAGTACTTCGAACTCTTGTGACTTCTGGTCCAATCTCATTCTTTTCGCTCATCCAGCTGACAGTTTTTGCACACTTTTAAACAGTTCCAACTCTGCTGACTTTAAATCAGTTGCATCAATGCATACAGGCGTGAACAGGGCCCCAAAACTCTACAACTTCACATATTCAGGTGAAGGGCCGAGACAAACACCAGGACAAGGTGAGAAACTACATGGCCGCACCACGTCCTGGCCACAGTCTTGACCACCATCCCCGTGCTGCCAGGGCACGTTGCTACCTCCGCAGCAGTGCTGTGCCCCACAGAGTGGAGGATCTGCCCCATGCCTTGCTCTGCTGCCCACACCGCTGCCAGGTGCCATCCCACAGCTGGGCGGTGGCAAAAGGCTTCGATAGACAGCAGTTTTTCCTGTATTTGCCTCAGAAACTGTTTCACATCAAAGAAACTACTGACATGTGAATCTCTAAAGGTTCAGAGTTCACTCAATTTGGATGAGCCCTGAAGCATTCACAATTTTATTCAAGTCACCCAGCCCAGGATCTCATGGCAGCAATAGAGTTCTTTAGGAGATTTTTTGGTATTACAACTTTGCTGTTCTGCTTGGGATTGTTGGGATATGCTCCTATCCTTAAAACTGAAAAAACTTCATTGAACATTTTGGGGTATTAAAAAAAAATAAATTCAAAAGTATGTGTGGCTAATTGTCAAAGTTTATGCTATGTAAGGGACAACCCTAGTTTCAGATTTCTTCAATCACTTTTAGTTATCAAAGTTTCAAGGATATATTTTTCCTGTATTTTGTTAACACCTTTTTTTTTTTCCCCAGAATTAGAATTTCCTGAATTTATCTAGTTCCATCAGAAACAAGGCTTGTCTTTTTTTTTTTTTCCCCTGGAGTTACCAAATATAAGTCAAAAAGCTCATTGGTTCAAGAAAAGCCTGATTAAACTCACTAAAGTCTTAAGGCTTCACTTTATATTTCACTGCAACGCCCCAAAACTGAAAAAGCTATTTTAAGAATTTTGAGTCTCCCTCTTCCATTATCTCTCTGTCTTCAATCTTTTATTGCTTAAGAATATAAGAACCCTCCCTTCCTTTAAAGGCCATGCTACTTTGATTTCCCCGAGATGAGCCTTCATTATACACAAATACACAATCACAAAAATGTTTTGCATGAGCTCAGGCAGCATAGTCCTAACGCAGGTCTCCCAAACTACACTTCATTTTACTGGGTCTCCCAGGTTGCTTGTAAGTAAGGAGTAAATGCAGACCGATTCTTATTTTCACAAGTGTGTAATCACTTGCATTTCCTCAGGCACAGATTCTCTTTATTATCATTTGTGTGTTAGTTCTGCAAGTCTAAGTATAACCTGGAATAGCTACGTACTTACAACATAACACTGTCCATGCTTACTTCGTTAAATACACCAAACAGAACTTACCAAGAAAACCTCCTAGAACAAAACAAAAAACTCATGACCCAAATCACAATTTTTGTTCCCCTTGAAATTTCTCTATCACCACCTGTTTAAATTCCATATATAAATTCAATAACTGTATTTTCCTGTTTCACAGACTAAAAAAAGGTTCCTGTAGATTTATAATAAACACAACATATCAAAACAAAATATTTCAAGGGGACAGGATTAGAAACATTTAATTCCTGGTCAGAATACAATTGAGGTGCAGTCACCTGAATTGCTGTTCTTACTCTTTAGGTCTTCATTAATCAGCTCCTGTAGATTCCCAGTTTATGTCACTCTTATGATAGATCACAACTCCAAAATACAGTGCAGCAATTCACGCAGAAGAGGAAAACCATGGACTATTTCAGGAAATGTGGGCTGCACTGCCTTTGTGGACTACAAGAAAAAAAAAAAAAAACCCAGAAGCATAGGAACTTTGTTTTCCTAAAAGTGTGATTTTTTTTTCTTTAAGATATTTTGACAGATGATTCTCAGAAATATTTATGGCACAGCTTGAAGAAAACAATATAGATATCATCTCATTACAGATACACGGTAAAAAACAGTCTTTTAGTAGTAAGAGTTTACAAACCAAAACAATGGGATGGATAAGGAGAGAGAAGAAGGGCTATTATCCCTACAGGTACAAGTAGTTACAAGATCCCTACAGAGATACACAGAGACTAAGTGACATGCTATAAGGCACGAAAAGTATTTGACAGAGATAAGAACCAAGTCTTTATTCCCTCCCTCTGCTCTCCCCCACCAGTCCTAGCCACAAGAACATCCATCTTTTCAAAACAACAAGGCTGGGCGTCATTTTATGACTTCCCAATTCCAGATGCATAAACAGACTTGGAGAATTTGAAAAATTGGTTTTGAATACCCTTGTTATACCAGCAAGTGTGTGACAACCACAGCAAGATCTGAAAGCACTCAGCTATTTGCAAAATGAGACCCAGTTAGTGTTATTAGACAGATCCATACCATAGCATTATATTGCCGTAAGAGGCCTTGTGATAATTTAGATATGAAAGGAAACCCAAAATCCATAGACAGGTAAGTGAGAGAAGAAACCATGTTAGTAGTCAGAACCTCAGAGGAGAAAGACAGGGTAAATACACGTAGGGGGTTTTGTTGCTGTTTTCCTCACACACACACACAAAAAAAAAAAGGAAGAAAAAAGTTATTTCCCCTTCCCCCAAATCAGCTTTTGCAAGATCACTTATACGTAGATAACTTTAGCCAATTAAGAAATCCCAGACTGTTTGCCTGATGTTCCCAACGTCTCTGCTGTTCACAGGTGCAGGTCTAACTCAAGCCAGAGCCAATTTCAAGTTCCTTTGTAGTTTAACTCTACCAAGCAGCACAGCTGTAGCAATGGCCTCATTATGTATATTACCTACTGGTTTCACACTTGAATCCATTTTAAAGTCCTCCATGTGCCTCCCTATTAGCTTAATAATGAAGAGTGTATCAAAGAGTATGTTGCTACATTGACTGAAAAATTCAAAGCACTCCCAGCAAGACAGAGCTGCTGAAACCATGAAATAACAGAGGTCACTGGATTCTGTTCTCATTGTGATATCGCTAGTTATTATATTCATGACCAAAACCTGAACATCTGAGACAGGCAGAAGGGGACAAGTTTTTGCATCTTTGGTGACAACAGATTTACCACTGAATGTAAGAATCAAAAAGTTAATCTAGGCAATTAGCTGGCTGAACATCATTTGTCTCAGCTGTTTTGTACTTCATCCTAAATGCTGATAAGTGCTTATTGTACATTAATTTAAACAACTTGCCTATGAGTAAGGGAAAGGAGTATCTAGTGATTAGAGCACAGTCCCTGGGCTATTACTGCTGCAGCTACAAAGCAATATTTCATTATAGCATGTGCCTGGCGTGCAAAAAAATCTCTATTTCATTAGCACCTCTAACAACAGCGGTGAATTTTTTTTTTTTTTCTTTAATAAAAAAACAGTAGTCCAGACTTCTGTCAAAATGAAAAAATATTGAGTCAGTGTCTGGAGAAAAGTTAAAATTTCTATACCAAAGTGCAAGCATGTGTGGATAGTTTCTGACTAGAGTTCTGGCTGCTGCTTATCTTCAGCACTGCTCTTACCCCCGTTAGCTAGATGATGCTGGCATCGAAGCTTGATTTTCTAGTGTACATCTGCCCTCATATTCTAGTTTCATTTGTTTTATAAGAAACATAGCAAGTTAGAAATTAGAGAACATGCGAGAGCAACGAGATAGCACTGAGCAAAGGAGATTAGTTTGTTGAAATGATTTAGACTACCTATCTAAATGGTCAAAGAACTGCACTACAAGAGAAAGCAACAGACTGATTTAGTTTTAGAATTTACATTTTCATCACTTATTGCCTCAAAAAAAAAAAATTAAACACAGCATAAGTTCAGAGTAGACATATAGCCAGAATTGGAAGTATACAGTAGGAAACTGTTGTTTTGTGAAGGGCCTCAGATGCCAGGGTGAGCATGCCAAGACTGAAAGATGCCACTTTCAGAGAAGCACGTGGTCCAAGAGATGAAATAAAGCTGAAAGAGTTTGGATGAGTTGTCATTGAGTAGGATAGGAGCTGGTGGGCCAGCCAGAAGACTATTTCAGCGTGGTGATTCCTCTGAGCTACTCTCAACACAGATACGCAACTGGCACTAAAACGGACCCAACTGAGGTTATGCAAAAAAAAAAAATAAAAAAAAAATCCCAAACAACAGAAGAGCCCACCTTTCTAGCTACCTCAAGCTTTGTCACGCTGGTGGGGTTTGTAGAACTAGGTGCTTAAAATTTAAAAGCACATTAATTTGCCAATGGATGAATACCTAAGGTCTTCCACCTTCTACTCTCCCACTTACTATCCTTGGCTCAGCATCATGCCTCAGCCGAGCCTGTCCCCTTGCACACAAAGAGAAATGTAAGCAAAGGTCCTCATCATGGTTGTTGCTTTAAGAGAGAGGTATGGCTCGAGATGAATAATGACGTTATTTTTAAATAACTACTGTGCACAGCTTAGAGTCAACACAATTGCATATGGCTAAAGAGAATCCTGATATAACAAAAATGCACAGATAATGCAGTATCTCATTTGAAAGAATTTATGTTGTCAGTTCAGTAAGACTTTTAAGCAGGAAAAGGAAATATCTTACTGCCAGCATCCTAATGGTACAAACTGAAGCATAATCATTGGGACCACCCAGTCGTCATTTGTCATTCATAAACTTTGCACCAGACAATTCAGTTGATGGTATCTACACACCCTGTAAGTTCCCATACGATGTGCAGGCACAGAAAGAATTTTGTTTTGGAGTCTCGTGACTTGGATTTTTTAAAAA
>VYZW01024885.1:76890-101143 GCA_013401315.1 Balaeniceps rex | reverse complement strand
TGTGAAGGCTCCAGAACTTCAGAGATGGGGATATCTGACCACCGTTCAGTGTCTAATGGTTTCCAGAAGCTGCCTTGCTTCAACTTTCTTAATTACAGACAGAGCGCAGGATGTGAGCATCTAGCATGATGATTCCTATGATCAACACGGTTCCCATTTGGGCTTTACATTTCATCATTAATTTCCCTGCATTAATTATTAAGAGATAGTGGATTAAAGGCCTCCAACTGAACCCAGTGCTGCCCTCAGGAATAGGAGGGAGGAAAAGGAAGGCGCGCTACATCCCTGTTAGCTGCACAGATTCACACTCAGTTCTGGCAGAGCTTTGGAAGCGTGTATTTAATTTTCTACCAAGACAGATGTGTCTGCTGGACCATGTTTTACAAATTTGTCTGAATGTGTGTAAACCCTGCCTATCTGTGGGTCCTTCAGGTTTTCAGTTTGCAAATGAAGAACTGTGTACATACCACAAAAATTCTGCAAAGACAGAACCTGTCTTCTCTTCCATCTGAAATAACAACAACTTTTTAGCTGGGGAACACAAACCAGTTGTATTGGTTCCGGCTGAGATGGAGTTAATTTTCCCCATAACAGCCCTCAGAGTCCTGTGCTTTGTATTGGTAGCTAGAAGGGTGTTGATAACACACCAGTGTTTTGGCTACTGCTGAGCAGTGCTCACACAGCATCAAGGCTGTCTCTCCAACATTCCCCCCCCTCACCAGTAGGCTGGGGGTGGGCAAGATCTTGGGAGGGGGCACAGCCAGGACAGCTGACCCAAACTGACCAAAGGGATAGTCCATACCATATGATGTCAGCTCAGCAATAAAAGCTAAGAGAAAGGAGGAGGAAGCGGAGGTATTCATTATTACAACATTTGTCTTCAGGAGCAACCGCTACGTGTACTGAAGCCCTGCTTCCTGGGAAGTGGCTGGACATCGTCTGCTGATGGGAAGTAGAGAATAAATCTTTTGTTTTCCTTTGCATCTGCACAGGGCCTTTGCTTTTGCTTTATGAAATTGCCTTTATCTTGACCCACGAGGTTTTGGGGGTTTTTCCATCTTATTTTCTCCCTACCCTGTCCTGCTGAGGAGGGGAATGATAAAGCTGCTTGGTAGGCACCTGGCATCTAGCCAAGGTCAACCCACCACACCAGTATACCCCAAACACACTTAAAATCTCGGAATCGTTACCAATACAGCGAATCTGCCATCTGTCTCACTTAATGAACAGAACGATCCTGATTGAGAGGAATTTGTCTTCATTAGAACAAACCAAAATGCACACTGCAATGCTGAGGGAAACTGTCATTCTTTTCTAAATTGAGATGCAAAAAATAGTACCAATCAATCTGTACATGTTGGAGAAAAAAATTTTGAGAATAATAAATGGATTTGAATGTTAATTTCTGTGTCCTCCAATACAGTAGAACATATTGGCTAACATTTTTGTAGGAAGCCTTGAGCAATAAATCCTTTATTTTTGCAACACGTACTTTCAGTAAGCTGTTAGGTGAGTCCCAGATCAGCCAGCTACATGGGAAATAAGTGTTGGCTTTCTAAATAAACTTGGATAGCTTTCTTAAAGTTAACTGTAACATGCAATTTCAGGAAATGATTAGGTTTGTACTGCAAAACAGAACTTGCTGACAATCTTAAAACCTCAGAGCAGATTATCAGTTGGTATAAACTGTTCTGGTGGCATTAATAGGTCATACTGTAACTTAGAACAGCTGAAGATCTGTCCTTCCAACTTTTAGACCTTTTTCCTTTCCCCAAGTTTCTGCTTAATTCCAGTTTTACAGAGAATCAGATTTGCAATGGTACTTTAACTTGCAGCAAAACTGGAGATGTGACTGCAGAAATATGGCGCTATGTGTTCACTAAGGACTGAGCCAGGTGCCACCAGTTTTGTAAAAGAGCAGCTGATGTCTTCAGGACCTGAAAACAGGAACTATATCAAGAAATGAACTAATTTTTGCCTGGTACAGTGACATAGAATGATTATATATTACAGTTTCTGGTGTTGCTGGAGGAATTATTGGTTGGGCTGATGTCCCCAGCTCTTTCTTATCCACAGAGATTTTTTACAAAAAAATTGAAATAAATAAAATTTTTTAAGTTCAATTATGCTCTGAAGGAACTGTCTAAAATGAAATAGTTCATAGCGTAGGTTTGCTGAAGGGTTTTTTTAGTGCTAGGATATGACATTAACTACTATAAATAATTTTCAATAGAGCTCCACCAGTTAAAATCCTGGGAATTACGCCTGGTTTTATTTAACACCTGCTTTCTTTCAGTAGTGCAGAAGATGGTATCAAGAAGATGGTATTTACCATATATTAAAAAGGATATTAGAGTTTGAAACTAGGGGTATGGTTGCTGGTTAGCATGTGACAAGACTAACTTTTCTTGTTTAAAACCTGAGAACACATAACTGGACAACTCAAAAGCCTGTAGTCCTGCCCCCAAAATGGCAGATTTTAGCCCAAACAGCTGGTGGCTTGTCTCTTTCAAACACCTTTGAGTGTAGGCTTTCTTTGTTTGCAGCTGCTGTGCAGGGATCTGCTCCATGTTTGGATCTTGAGTTTCATCTCTCCATCCAGTTGTCCACAGCTCAGGCGTTGCAACACCGTTGTCACCTCTGAGTGCCACATTGGCAGGTGCAGCCCTTTTTCAACGTCAAATGCAATGTGCTTCTCTGCACCCAGCTGCTTGCTCATCTTTCACGTGGGGATTATCTGGTTGAAAAAGCCAACTCAGCAATCCATCAAGTTCCTTTAACAGACTTTGACAGTGGCAAACA
The DNA here is from genome assembly GCA_013401315.1 of Balaeniceps rex. Taxonomy (NCBI): domain Eukaryota; kingdom Metazoa; phylum Chordata; class Aves; order Pelecaniformes; family Balaenicipitidae; genus Balaeniceps; species Balaeniceps rex. The sequence continues at coordinate 98,341 of VYZW01024885.1, read as the reverse complement.
AAAAATTGATGTCCCAAACTAATTGCCTTGCCACCTTACAGTATCAACCTCATCTAGTTTAATTATAACAAATTACAACCTGGGAGCTCTTTTTATACACTGGAGAAGTTTCTTTTCAAGTTGGGAAAATGTTCCTTCCATATGCAGCTCCCACATCTGCAGGACATTTTTCTCAAACAAATTCAGCTCTTACCCACTATGCTGAGCGTTTTGACAGAAACCTGTTCTTTAATGCCCAACATAGCGACGGGGCCGTGTCGTTGCCTGCCAGAATAGTGCTTTTACAGCCAGGTGGCTGGGTTGAACGCTGAGGTCATGTCAGAGGTTTGACGGGTTAGAGCTGCAAAGTGTGGAGGGTGCCCTCGTCAATGCAGCCTTAAAGAAGTGGTGTCTCTCTCCTCTCTGTCCAGGGAGTTGGCTATCCCTGCAACCGTAACTGGAGATCAGCCTGAAAGATTCACTAATTCGCAGAGGGTTCATGAGCAAAGTAAGATATGTGTTAGAGACAATCAGGGAATTCAGATCTGTGAAAATGAGCACATAAAGAAGATATTTCACAACAAGATTACTGCTGCAGGGTTTGCCCCTTGGAGCTATGTCTGCGTTGCATGCTGGCAGCATGCTTACAGTGTGTCAGAGCAGCCCTGATCACCCAGGAGTGCCAGCAGCACTCTGCTTCACTGTAAGGGGGCACTAGGCTGTCCAGGACCCTAAATAATTATTTAGCAGCTGAGGACACAAATCTAGTCTGTACTGCTTGCTGTCTGACAACTACATATAAGACGCGCCGTTTTCCCCAGGTTGATAGGCAACTGCTGATAAATGATGGTTTCTTGCCGTAATTTCCATTTCCTTCACACAAGTCATAGTCTGAATGTTTCTCTTTGATTTTAAACAAATTAAACATCTGGATTTAATTCCTGCCTCCACATGCATCTCTGCTGGTCAGTCACACAACACAGTCTTGGACGTGACAGCTTTCTGGAATAGCTACTCTTGCATGGTCTATTGCCTCTCAAAACCAGCAACAGACTCTGAAGATAGTCTCACTAAACAGCAGCCATGCATAAATAATATCAGGAAGGCAAAAAAGATTCTTCTTGTTTTGCTTATTCCCCTAGGACCCAATATCACTTCTTTAAGCTTTCTGTCCCCATTTCCTATTTATTTCACACCAGCCATATGCAACCATGCTTTCAAAACACTCCTGTAAGTCAGTGCCAAGCAGATTCGCTGTAGCTGAATTATAAGTTGGGTGAATGCGAATCCAAGAGTAATCTAATTTCTCTTTTTCCACAACCTTGCATACCTGCCTAATTAGTAGAGCATCATATACAAGGAAGGGTTACAGCATTTCCTAGCACTTGACATATTTGGTATGAGAACTGTGTTACACATGAGTAAACGAGTCAGCTCCCCACATTGGTCCATGCTATTCAATAAAACATCACTAGGGTGTACTTATCCTGCTTCATCTGTGTAGCCAGAACCAGAGTGGCAAGCAGGTAGAGAGACCCAAGCACTGGGGCAAATGAAAGCCAACAGCTTGTTTAAACAGCCTTGGCTTGATATTAATAATCCACACTGCAGTATGTTGTTTTTCTTAGCAAATAAAGCTGCCTGTTTATAGGTTGCAGCCAGAGCCTCAGGTGTGTGACAACCAGTAACCTTCTATGCCACACTTACACCTATATATTCACACTCATGTTTTTGTTTCTAAAGGCCCTATAATTCAAATAAGTCTGTTTGCCCTGAAGTTTAGATGAGGGGCTGTATTTAGACTGTGGTAGGGAGTGTTCCTTGGAGTGTTTGGAGACCAAAATAATGCCTATGGAGACTGTTGCCTGCCCATGGGAGCACCCCCACGACCTGTCTTGGTGCCAGCACTGGCTGGAAGCTCTGGAGGAAACCCAGAGGAGCCCGGAGCTCCGAGAGGCGCAAGAGGGTCTGGCTGCCACAGTCAGGTCCCACCCCTGGGCTCTGCAACCTGCAGCAGCCTGCTAGGAAACAGCCCTGAGAGAGCTCATCGGGGACCTCCCCTGATTTGGTCAGCAGCTGCATTTACGTGCGTTTAAACCCAGGCCCTGGGCCACAGTCCTCACTTGAGCTGTGCTGTGGCCATGTCTGTGCCTGGCCAGGGACCTCCCTGACCCCAACTCACTGACATCACTTCCCGGCTCCACCTTGGACCTGCCTCGTCACCACCATCTTTGCTGGTGATCTCTGGATGGTGGCTGCTCTTCTTGTTGGGCACAGGGTGACAGGGTTCCTGTCGGTACGGGCAGGGTCCTGCCAGTCTGGCCTTCACCTGCAGCTCTCACCTCACCTCCCCTGGACAAGCATCCCCCTCCCGTTGCCCCCAACAAAAGCTCACATAACACCTTTGTCCTGGCCCCATCTCTTCCATCCTTCCACTCCTCTCTCTGTGGGCTGGGAAGGGGAGGACCAGGACTTTTCCTATATAAAGTATCCTCCACTGACAGCTTAAAGTAACCTCCCTTTTGTATCCCTTTACCGTAAGGTGCTCCAGTGATCAAAATGAGACAGCTGTAATAGAAAATGTGCTTACTAGGGAAGCAAGACCCATGGCATATAGTCCAATTGCTGATTTATGGCTTGCAAGGGAGTTTTCCAAATCTGCAAGAAGTCTTTTTGTGATGGATTTTATTTAGGATTACAGACTTTGGCCTTTTTTCTTCAGGAAAGCAAATACAAAAAGCTGTGCTCAACAAATGTGCTTCTGATGTGCTTTTGATGATGAAATACTAAATTCATGCACTCTGATAAAGATGTTTTTATCCAAATTAAGACTCCAACTTGTTAAGGTAAGCTGTGTGTTTGGGGAATTATTAGACTCAAACATGTAGTTAACGGGTGTGTAATATGTATCTGATTTGAAAGATACTCCTATTAATCTGCCCAGTTAGTAAGAAATTAAACTTGTGGCTATTCTTAACCCATCAAATCTATTTCACATTACAATAATCTGAAAGGAAAACCAAGCCTGGAGAGGCTAGCCCTGTGAAGGAAGAGAGATTTGGGAAAAAGAAAAAATCAGACTTACAAAAGGCAAAATGCTAAAAGCAAAACTGTGTAGATAGTGGAAAGCAAACTAAAAAAAAAAAAAAAAAAGGAAAATATGATTTTATTTTTAACATCATCCTGTAGTAGTATGCTCAAAATTATTATTTACTAAAATGAAAAGCACCACAACATACATGCACACAAATATGTATCTTTGTCATTGCTTTTGTGATAGTGTAGGGTTTCTAAAAGCTCAACTAGTTTTACAGCCTGTCTTTCACCATTAAAATGTAATATGCCAGGGAATATGATGTACAAAGGAATATTAAAAGGAAGGTTTGACTGCCGTTCTGCTGTGCACGTTATGCCACCTCATGGTTAGTGACAGAAATACCACTCTTAAGAGTGCTGTTTCAAAAACATACCAAAAGAAAAAGAGTAGCACATCTGATTTATTGGTACATACTGCTAAAATGTCACAAGTCCCACTGGGTTCAGTCATTGCAGAGTGCTAAGATCAAATCTGTGGATTATATATAATATATAAGGACAAAGCACTGCAAAAGAGATCTACTTTTAACAGGTGACTTTGCTGTTTTACTGCAAATATATTGCTAACATAACATGTAATCCAAATCCGACCTGGTACTGTGCCATAAAAACCTCTTCCTGTGGAGCTACATTCCCATGTTTAACTTGTTTCAGTAGGTTGCCATTAACTGGAAGCACACAGTGTTATCCACTCTGGGAAGTATCGGCTCTTTGCTCCTGTCACTTCACTAACAAGAAGTATTATTTACTTACAGTTGAATAACTAACATGGAATTTCAGTCCTGAATGTGTATAATATACACCTAATTATCGGACTTTGATTTTACCGTGACCTAAAAGTCTTAAGATTAAAAAAAAATCCAAAACCTCAGGAGAATATGATTTTCACTTGAGTCAGGGGTTCATAAGATACACTAGCAAAGACTGGATTACATTTTTACTTTAGAATAAATTATACAATGAAATAGAAATGGAAGCTGGGACAGCCAGTTAGGTGATGCCTTGAGTCTCAGCTATGCTAAAGTCACTTTGGAAAAAATGTTTGTTAAAACCAATGATATGGACTCAGGTGGCTCATGTATGAGTAGAAATAGATTAATCTCCCTTAAGTTTAGGCATTTTAATATGAAATATCTAAATTTAGGAGTCCTGTCACCTGACATTACCAAAGGAACGGGAAGAAGGGAACTGTGTCTCTCTTGCTCCAATATGAGTTTTGTGGTAATCAAGCTCTTAATTTGGGCATCTCAGTCTCATCCAGAGTTAGGCCGGAGGAATGTCAAACAAATGTACTTCCAAATCCTGTGTTTTTACTTTCTTGATCTTTCAATGAAGCATACTCAGCTTCAGACAGTTCAGAGTATGGTCAGCTCCTGAGTATCTGAGGAAATCTAGATAAAACAAAAACATATATTAATTAGGCACACACATGCCATCTTGAGAAGTAGAAATGAGGTATCAAAAAGTTGGGTCTTCGGGGTATTTTCTATGACATCATTAACTCACAAGCCAGATAACTCATCCAGAACACATGAGAAATGACTACTCATAGTTTAAAACTCCTCTTCTAAAGGTTACTACAGTCTTTCCACCATGACAGAAGATAGAGTAACTTTACTTGGTTTATCTCACAGCAAGAGTCTTGTAGGCTAACTTTGTAAAAATTAGTGTGAAAGTCAGGCACCATTTGCATTTTGAATATTCAGATTCTCTTATTAATGTAGCTGTTTGCAAAAAAAAAGTTGTGTCCTGGTTTTGGTGCAATCTAATTCAGAGATAATAAAATACTTTTGGTTTGTATGTCTAGAAAGGCTATGGGAATGCACTTCTTGGAGCAGTAATCTGCAGTACAAAATTACTGATGCATTTAGGGATTGTCCTCATTTCTTTGACTTGCCAGAAAGTTCATATTCCCAAAGGATGACTTACCATGCAAATATATTAAAATGCCAGTCTCATCAGAAAAAATACTAGTTATTTCCTGTTCAGAAGCAATTGTTTACTACAGCAAAAAAGAATACATTTATTGGTAACTATGCCAGTTTTTAAACTTACAATGCAGAAATACCTAATCACCCTGAAATCTCTTTCTGGAGATTGCTTAAACAAGGAGATCATGTGTGGAGCAAAAGCGACATTGGAGTCGGAGTCTTTGGGGAGTAAAAAAAGCTATAAATTGTGCATTCTTCCCGTACTTCCAGTTTCTAGGGTTAATTTGGCCAGCTATGAATAATGCATTACAAGACCAGCTTCTTACCTTTTGAGATTCATTCTGTTCACCCAGTGTAACTATTATGACTCTCAGTCTGCTCTGTGTGACATATAATTTTGCATAACATTAGTCAGTATGTTGGAAGAGGGGGCTCCTTAATAAATAGAGTTCCTGCTTCCAAATTACATATAGATGACTTCCTGGAGCTGGCTGGAATATACACTCCAAAAGCTATCTTCTGAAAACTCTCACGTCCTCTATAACGACATTTAAAATGACTGATGAAAACCTGCTTGGGCCAACGCATTAGTGATTAATGGTGTGTAGTTATGTCTTTGTCCTCCTGGAGAAGAATAAAGACTCGGCTTCTTCACCAGATCTGGCTACTTACTTTACTTTAACGCAGCTAATTACTCTGAGGTCCAAGTCTTACTAGATGTCGTGGTTTAGCCCCAGTCGGCAACCAAGCACCACGCAGCCGCTCACTCCCCCTCCCCCTCCCCGGTGGGATGGGGGAGAGAATCGGAAGGGCAAGAGTAAGAAAACCCATGGGTTGAGATAAGAACAGTTTAATAATTGAAATAAAATAATAATAATGATAATAATAGTAATAATAATAATAATGATAATAATAATAATAATAATTGTAATGAAAAGGAGAATGAGAGAGACAAACAAAACCCAGGGAAAAGAAAACAAGTGATGCAACTGCTCACCACCCGCCGACCGACACCCAGCCAGTCCCCGAGCAGCGATCGCTGTCCCCCGGCTAACTCCCCTCTGTTTATATACTGAGCATGACGTCATATGGTATGGAATAGCCCTTTGGTCAATTTGGATCAACTGTCTTGGGCTGTGCCCCCTCCCGGTTTCTTGTGCACCTGGCAGAGCATGGGAAGCTGAAAAGTCCTTGACTAGTCTAAGCACTACTTAGCAACAACTAAAACATCAGTGTGTTATCAGCATTCTTCTCCTACTAAATCCAAAACACAGCACTATGCCAGCTACTAGGAAGAAAAGTAACTCTAACCCAGCTGAAACCAGGACACTAGAAAACAGAGAAGAAAATGCAGCCCTTTTCCCTTTGTGCTAGGAAATTGCAAGGCATTCTGCTAGCTGTATTTGCCACAGAAACTTTAAGGAAACAGAAGACACTCTGGGATTTCCTGCTAGTGAGACCTCAACCTAATGGCCCAAATTGTGTTGTGGCTGTGACATGGAGTCCCATCGTGGGACTTGGACTGTAATATTTAATCTCTTGGTATCACACTCCTCTGTGAAATGAGAATAGTAATAGCTATGTAGCACTTGCCCACAGAAACAGGATTTTACTCAGGTTTTACTTATTTTATTTAGTGGAGCTGCTGACTACAAAGCAGGATGTTTGTATGGCAGCCATACTAGTAGTTCCCAGGTCTCCTTCTAAGATTCAATTTCCATTGACTCCATATGGGAATTATCAGGTAGTTGCAAAGACAAAGGACCAAGGCTACACCTCCTTCAGAAAGCAAACCTGTGCTGGCACCAAACTCCTTCTCCCTTCCCCTCCATCCCCCCAAGTCTAGTCTGATGGGGTGGGGGGGGGGCAGGGTCTGCCCACAGCTGCGGTTGGTAAAGATTAGGGCACAGCAGCTGCTCAGGCTCTGTATCACCTAGTACACTGATGTACTATTGCCTAGTACACTGATGTAGGACAGGGCCTCAAGCACCAACCCTTGACCACCATTGCTGTGGCATTGTCACTAACCCCTTGGCATGTTCTCAGCAAGGCCAGCTCAAAGTCCCAGCAAGGCTGGCCTGGGCTGGGAGAAAACATGGGCTGGGAACTGTCCCCAGTAGTCAGTATGGATGGGTACACCCTGCTTTGGGTTTTAGCAGCATGCAAATGAGCTGCACTGGGCCCCTTGAGCAAAAAGTTGGAGCACAGGCCCTGGGCCACTTTATTTTCTGTACTGACATAACCATAGTGATGGCTCTCCCCAACTTGTTGAATAAGCTGTATGTCACGTACGTACACATAGGGGTGGGCATGGCTGCGGTACCACCAACCACTTTGCAAAGCTTCAGTGCCTGGAGCACACACCATCCCCAACACCAGATCCCAGGGCAGGGGCAGGAGGCTCGTAACATCCCCAGGTCTCCTCTTCCCTTCAGCCTGGATGGACAGGACACAGGGAGAAGATCTCTGTACAGGGTGGGGATTGAATTTTGGCTACTCTTGGGCTCCGAGTGGGTGGAAAGCTCAGGCTGTAAGGTCCCCCTTGCCTTCTCTTGAGCACTGTATTTTCTTCACTTTATGAACATGGACATTGGGGGGATAAAATGAGGTGTGAGATGAGGCATGAAGAAAGCTCTGAGCATGGGCAAATTTGCAAATAAAAGGAATAGGGAAGGCAATGCCAAAACTGTCCTCTGAATCATGCCATGTAACTGAAGAGTTATAAAAGCTCTACCTCTGTTAAGGAAAACCAAGGTAAGGACAAAAAGGAGGGAATGATATGGCATGTGAGACAAATCATGGGACATGGTGCAAAAGACAAGGATTTTGAAAGGTGCATCAAAGAAGAAAACATAATAAAGGGAATATTCCATATTTGGTGAGAAAAGGTAGTTTAGAAAAAGATGCCACTCACGGAGAGATTAACTCCATGGGCTGTGTGAGGAGCAAACACAAGAGAAGAGAAAGAGCTATGCAGGAAACCAACAGAGAGGGTGGGATTCTTCCATTACATTTAGGTTTCTGATGGCTTTTTCCAAGGCATGCCATGGGGCTGTGCAGTTTGACGGTGAAGTTGCCTATTTCTATAAAAAAAAGGAAGGTATTCGTTCTTTTTTAAGTATGAGTATTATATATAAAGGATTGTGCCACTTTCTTCACACACAACTTTAATGGGTGTTCTTTACCAACAAATTAAAGGACTTAAGTTATTAGGAGCTATGTATGAACGTATATTGCTGTAGGGCATGGGGTTTTCTTTTTCATTTTCAGCTGGATAAACTAATTAAGCATAGCTGAGTTCAGGAACTAAAAATAACATGTTGTCATTTACAGGACTGGGTTTTATCTATGTCTCTTTTCCCTCAGGAGAAAAAGTGAGAGACATTAAAAAAAAACAAACCAAAACACAAACTACAAAACCCTCCATGGAGTAGGTGAAGAGACTCAAGTAGAAACGTATTATTCTTCATTGTTGTCATAAGTAAGTGCTACTGAACACTTAAAGCAGTTTAAAAACACAGTCAGGAAATCTGACACAGTCATATAGTGATTGACCTGAAAATTGGTTGCATGCCTCACAACTGAGAAGTTGCACACTTCAATCTCACCTTTTTCCCGAGAGAGGTGAAATCTTTGCTGTGTGGCACCAGTGACTTCCCCTCCGTGCAGCTAAGTGGGTTGACTGATGGAGGGGTGGGAAGCCGTGCAGTGCCACCTGCACAGGCACAGGGTCAGCTACCACCTTTCTTCAGAGAAAGCCATTTCCATGGTGTGATGGGGCCTGGTACAGTGAAATAGTGTCTCACTTGTCAGAGTGGTACCTCCCTCTCACCGCTTTTTCCCTCAAGGGGCTTGAAGAGGCCCACAGAATTGGTGCTATGTAACGGGCTCCCTGCAGCAGAGGGACATTCCCCTCGAGCGTGGCCTCCTCCTGGCATTTTGCTGGTGGAAGCAGATTATCAGCACTGATGGTCAAATGGTAGCTACCCACTGAACACTGCCATTTCATCCCTGTCCTGATCCGTAAGGCTGAGAAGAAATCATGTCTAAGGATTTCCACCTTTCAGACGCTGCAGCTGGCAGGCAGGCAGGCAGATGACTGAAAGCCATAGGTACTTGTTCAAATCAAGAAAAACAAGAGTCAGCCAGGAAGTCCAATGCCTGAAGTAACTCACAGTGTTAACTGACTGCAACTGCCATGTCTTTCTTCTGCTTGCATCCAGGACCTAAGGGCTAGTTTCTTTCATGGCACTGATGTATTCCTTCTCATTTCCATATGTTTGCTGTATTACAGCAGTTGTCCCAGCAAATCCCAGCATGCTTGTTACTGTACAAATGTATGACAGCTTCCAGCAGACAGAAGGCACAGCAGGTAGGAAAGCAAACAGAGGCAGAGAGGACAGCAGCTCACCACCAGCTGTGTGGAAGGTCTGGATGAAGCTGATCCAGGCTGGGCTTCCTCCCACATCACCTTGCAACCCTGCTTCTGCCTGGGAAGGGCTGTGGGCTCTCCTCGCCTGCACAGGAGGGGAAGTGGCAGTGCTAAGAGGTAGTTCAGCTTACTTTAGTGTGATGGAGGGTGTGAAGCAGGGCATCAAGGTGGCCAGCTAGGATGCTTGCCCACGCGAATCCCTCCCTGCACTGCCTGACATCCACGTCAGCGGACACAGCTTCCTCCTCCATCTCAAACTTCCCACACGCTATCACGTTCTCCTGGTCACCCTGGCACTGCAGAAGATGACTGTTCACCACACTGCGATTTAGGCTCCAGGCTGCTCTATAGTCCATCAGTTGAGCAAGGGCCCCATCTTCAGGTGGAGATTTCTGCAGTGCACTGTGGAAATAATGAGGTTAAAAGTGGCCCAAACATGTTGAGAAGGACCCAGCCTGGCTGCTGTCACTCAGCCCGTGTAATTTATCACACCAAAGCAGTCTGCGGCTTAGCTGTAATGATCAAACTAGAGTGGTGGTGGATAAAAGAAGAAAGAAGATTGGGCCAGAATCAGAAATGTCTAGAAAGCATCAGCTTTTTCTACTGGAGATTTTCACGAGCAAATTTCCATAGTTAATGGTATCAAATGAAAATGCTTTGCAGATGCATAATATACCAAGGCTCAGTGAATCTGAGAACAGCAGATGGCTTATATACATCTGAGGAGTTTTTTAATATTAAACAAAAAAATGAAGATTGGAGAGGAGTGTCAGTCATGCATCTTGTTGGATGTTTAATCAGGCAGATGAGACATCCCAAATTTTAATTGCCTCTATTTTTTAGTGCTCCAGTCTAATTCAAGTTGCATAAATGAAGCTCTTTAATTTTTCTTGTCTGGTTTGAAGTCTTGGTATCTAGATTATAATTTATCAGTAAGTTCTACAGGACACACAGAACAAGACCCAAAATCCTGCTACTCATTAAAGTAGGAGATCATGTTTCTTTTTAATTACTTCTCATATAATTAATCATCCATCTGTCTGGATTATATTTTTCAATATTATAGTAATGAGTTAAAAAACATGCAATGAATTCATGGCAAGCTTAGCAGGAGATAAGCTGTGCTAAAGGAATAAAAATGATGTGTGGTAGTGATTTAGAGGCTGCAGCAAAGTCCATAAGAAAAATGTCAGTTTACCCCTTCATTTACCATATGGGGTCGTCTGTCTTGTAACTAAGCACTGAGCAGGACAATCAAGCTCTGTTCTAAAGACAGCTTTTTTTTTTCTACACGATTTTTTTTCTTCCCACAGTTAACCCTAGCTCTAATGGCACCGTATAAACATGCTCCCACTCCTCAACCTGAGGACAACTGATCCCAGGAGAGGTCTGCTTCGTGTCACCCACCACACCAAATAGGCTAATGTCTGGGAATTCAAAATATACACCGGCTTTGTTAGCAATGTCACTGCATGGATGAGCATTGAACTCCATTGAATGCACAGGAGGTTTATTGTGGTCACCGCCATCCTTCTTGGACCATGCAGCTGTAGGGCAGCAGTAAGGAAGGACGTCCACTGCTGGGAGCAGAGATCCATGGAGCAGAGGATGGGGCTGACGTCACATCTGCAAGCCTGGCTCTTCACTTCTTTATAGATCATGGGGATATGGACAGCAAACTGAAAAGGTGAGCAGGAGAGGAAGCGCTGCTACCCTATCAAGGTCCCAAGCAGCAGAAGAGAAAAAAAATCCCATTTATCCAGACAACAAGATATAATTTCTAAATAGAAATCATTTCATCGTGCTACATAGGTATTCATTTTATCTTTTATGAAGAGTGAAGGAAAACAGAACATTATTTGGCACTTTATGACCTTTCTGAATATCACTTTAAGTCCTTTCTGAACAGCACAAATACATGGCACGTTTTGTGCACACGTCGGCACTCACTTTCCTAAATTGTTTAAGTGTGAGTGAGACATGACAGATTGGGTGTGATTCGTGAAACCCTGACTTGTCAAACCTCATCTGCCCCGTGACCTGTATTTTTCCCACACACAGTTCTGTGGCCTGTCTGCCACAGACAGCCAAGCCACAGGAGGCGGCCTCGCTGGGCACAGCACCAAAGCCATGGCATGACTGTCGCCATCTACGCTGAGCCTTTGCAGAAACAGTTGCCAAAAGGGTAGTTTATTGTAAAATAGCCTGGATTCTGCTATCAAAATGCTGAAGTGAGGAACTGGGAAACAAAATATGTCCAGCAAGCCCTACTGTTCAAACAGGTGTTGTTGTCTGGATTGGTATTCCTCACGCTGATGTGATGTGATTCAGCTTCTCTTAAAATAAAATTCATGTATAAAGATATATTTTCATCTGTACCATAACTTTTCCCTACTTGCTGCACTAAGGTGTGGTTAAAAGCCACAGTATATCCACAGTGCAAGTTTCACTTCTCTTGAGGTTAAAACAGTTGGAAATTAGTCCAGATTCATTCATTTCATGTGTCTCAGACCCCCAAGTGTGGAAAATAGAGAGGCAACCACTGACTGATTCTGAACAGCTTTCTTACAGAAGCCTTGCAAATGCAACTAAGGGAGGGCAAGAGTGTTGATAGTTAAGAATAAAAGGACATGAAAGACATTTATGTTAAGTACTGGCTCCCTAACCATAGCTCAGGCTAGGACAGCTTGAGCTGCAGCTTCAGATGGCACAGGCTGCCGCTTCTGCTGCTTGCCGCTTCCTTTCCAGCATCTCCCTCCCAGTGCGGTGCAGCAGCCTGGGCTCCAGCTAACATGTCCACTGGTGCTTCAGGGCCAGGGAGATACTGGGCTTCTCTAAGTGGGAAAAATTTGGGAAGTAGCTGGAAGTAGTGACTGGTGGCTGGAAGTTATGGTACAGTAACTAAACTTCCTGCTTAGTTACTTAGGAGCTGCCAAGTAGCATGGGCAGCAAGAAACAAACTGGGAAAACTGCAGGGATGGGTTCAAACTCATTCTTAGAAGGGATGAGAAGCCTGAAGTAAAGCTTAAGAGCCTAGGAATGAAAGGTGAACCACCTTCTGTTTCTAGTAAGAGGAAAATGTTTTCAGTTTAGTAGCATAAAGAACAAACAAAACTGTTGTGGGTATAAGTCCAGAGACAAGAGGTTTACTGGTACTCTTGGTTGAAAGGGTGGACTGAGAGGCTTCTTGCAAATATTAATGAGAAATAATCAGTACAAACTCCTCAAATTAAGGCAAAGCAGGTAATAAGGTTCTTCAGGTTTCTCTCTTCTCCTCTGGAAGTACAAGACATGGTTAGATCTGCTTTGAGAGGCTGCAAGTGGCCTCCATCAAACTCCATCAGTGGTACAACAGTATAAAGCTAGCAATTAATTTGGAAGCCTAGAAGGATTGCAAGGACTAACACCATCCAGGGTGAGAAAGGGTCTGGGCAAAATCTTTGGAGTACTTCCATTCTGCCAGGGACTCTTTGGAAAAATCTCAGAAATTGTAAACTATTCATTGTACTTTGTGTCTCCTCTGTAACACGAATACTAACATTATTATTAATAAAATGTAATAATAATATTAACAATTAGTAATTCATATAATAATAATAATTAGTCACAATAATATAAATCTCATTGCCTTTTGAAAAAGCAGGCCCTTAGGAGTTAGCCTAGTGTGAGAGCTGCTGAGTAAATCCCAGTGAGGTACAGGTTTGTGAAGTTTAAACTTCCTGCTCTGAAGTTGAATTCAGAAGGTGATTACAACCTGTTTATATTGGTGCCTCAAGAAGGTCACAGGGAGAAACTAATTTCCTAATGTGCTCCTAGCTAGAAAATTGCTATTTTAGGCTTTCTGGTTTTGCTGATCTACTCTTCAGGAAAACAGTAAGAAACTACACGCATATAAAATCGGCTCTTGGACTTGCGTAACCACAAAAACACAGTGAAACACCTTCTAGTCTAGATCATCAAAGGAAGCTTGGGAGGTACATAGTCCCAGGCTAATAGTACTCAACCCAATTGCTTTGATGATCGGAAGCAACAATTGCTAGAATTGACTCCCTTCAGCCTTTTGTTTTGTTTGCTTTTTGCTTTTCATTTACAGAAAGGTTGTTTGCAAGGGGTGTTTGTTCACTACATTTCTGAGAATCACAAAGAAGAGAACTTGAGGCTTTTTGCTGAAGTTTGGATCAAATGCCTTGTTCAAGTGCTCTTTCAAATAATGACAGCTATTTTTAGATGGTCTGGACTTTTTTTTGGTTATATAAGAACTCACAGAGAAAGTTGGCTCTTAAAACAGACTGCTTACATTATGAAACAGATATAAACATTATGAGGAAGTGATGAAAGCTGGAATAGTATCCTGATAACAGGTGGCCCTGGACAGGATATTCCTCACTATTTGCCCTATAAATAAGCACTGGATTAGGAAAAAGGCCTGCCCTGGAGAAAGACACAAGGCTAACAAGGGAAGGTAATCAATCATCTCACAGTATCTATCAATCTGTCTTCCATGTAAGTACTCAAACCAAAATAATTTGAACAGACATTTAGAAACTTTAATGGGACTTGAACACTAGCCAACTCCCATAGCTTTTCTGACACCACCACCACCAGATACATAAAAGTGAACTCCACAGAAGAAAAAAAAAAACAACCCCAGATAAAATAAAATAAAAAATTAAGTTAATTACTGTGATAAAAGTGACTGTGAAATCTTCTTGTGTACACCCTCGCACCTCAAACCCAAACATACTTGAGTATACATCGGCACGCAGCCTTCAGCTGCCTGATCACACACAGAGCTATTTCTCTCCCCTCAAGACTCCTGCCTCATAAGGGCAATGCAGGGATAACACACAACTGGGAAACTATTCATCATTGTTCTTCCTGGTTGTTCAAACTGTCCCCTGACTTCCCTCACTGTTCCAAGAAAAGAACCACCATGTCCCTAATAGACCACTAATTTTTATGGAAATCTGCCCAGAAGTACAGTAGTCTAGCTTTCAATATCTTCTTGCTGAGTGGCATCCATAGCAATGAATAAGGTGGCACTGATGATGAAGTGAAAGGTTGAAAAATAGCCTAAAAATAAGCTAGCCAGCACTGAAGTGGGAATAGGGCCATGGTCTGCTTGCACACTAATCTCTGCTTTGGATTCACTACCTTGCAAGGGAATTTTGCATAGGTGGTCAGCCCTGAAGTGGTGGGGTTTTGGGTGGGTTGTTTTGGTTCCCCCCCTCCAACAAAGCAGCTTGTGCGTTAGGCTCTTCCTCTTACTCTTTAACTCTGTATTTAGAGCACCTACTCAGGATGTTTCTTCCTTGTAATTTCTTCCTCACCTGAAGGAATTCAAACTGGTCTTTCGTACCTCTGAGGCAAAGGTTTTCTAAGCTCAGGTTCTCAGTTCTTCCCATCTAAGCCGTCCTGCTTCGCATGAGCCAGTTTCATATTTATAGGAAAAGGAACCAAGACAGATTCTGTAGCTATAGGGGAGGAATAACCACCTGAAAATAGGGATGTTGTTCCAGTCACCTCCAGCTAATGCTCAAATGTCTTAAATATTCACTGGAATCAAGATTTAATCCCAGCTGAATTAATTCTATGCCTAGGTACTCTCTATTTCTCTCCTGTAACCCTGCCAATCTGGCCAGCTATGCCAGTAAGATTCCAGTCTTAGTCTGTCTCCTCCCTTCTTCTTCCCCCATATCCCAAATACCCTGGTACATAATTAAATACCACAGTATAGTAAATATCCTATTTAATGCACCACTTCAAACTTTCGAGACACCACCACACCCGATTACAAAATTGCACAAAATACTGGTTCTTGTAGGCCATCTAGTGGTAAAAGCAGAACAGTACAAAGAGAAAATCATTTCAAACTTCTCCATCTGAAAGATGATTTAATATAATCTGCAAGACACACAGGGTTACCTTGCTGATCAATGGATGTTTTTCCCACACAGCAGCAAGTAAGATGATTAGGCTGACAAGCCATACTCTGAATAAGCTAAGAGAATGGCCACAGGCTCCTTTTTACCTCTCACCAGAATTAATCCTAAAAACTATGCTAGAAGTTCTGTCTGAGCAATGAAAAACCATATTGTAACTCACTTAGAGCAGAGAAGAGGTCTACTGAAACTTCTTTAAAACAAAGTTTTAAACCCTCTGTTGGGTGAGTGCTACCCAGTTCTGGGTTCCTATAGTTTGCTTCTGACCAGAGGAGAACTTGCTGGAAGATGTCAGGTATTATAAGGACAGACAGAAGTTCTCGTTTCACTGAACATTGCAGACAGCGGTTGCTTTGCTTACCACTCTCAGAGCCCTGAGAACACCCACCGGTTCTGCAACCCCTTCCCACTTTCGTAGGGGTTTGGCTGCCCGTGTGCAAGTGAGCTCTGACACTCCACACCTGAGATGAGCCTGCTGTGAAAAGGCTGCATGAGAAAGAGCTGTGAGCAGCCTTGTCAAAAGCTTCTGTCCCTTGGCTCAGCAGCCACTTTTAAGTGCATTTAAGCTCAGCCCCTCGGCATGGGTCCCTGCCTGACCTGTGCTGTAGGTACATCTGTGCTGGGCCATGGATCTCACTTATCCTGACCCTGACTTGCTGACATGACCATAAGAAGTGGACAGAGGTTACAGTAGCCTCCCGATTTGTGACTGTCACAGATGGAAATAAAAATGCAATGACTATTAATGCTTTATCCATGGTATCTAAAAGAGAACAAAAATACACATCTGCTTGAATAAAAGTTTACCTTGAATAAAAGTTTATTTCATGTATCACAGAAACATCATGGATACCACCAAATAAGGCTTTAGAAGATAAACCATATAAAGGAAAGACACATACAAATTCATAATAAATACACTGCGCTCTCATATTACACACAATATTCCTTATAGTTACACACTTAGGAACTAACTACTACCAGTGCGGTTAGCAGACATTTCACTTACAAGATTGACCCCTGTGTTTAAGGCTAAATCCTACCCTCCTTAATTAGGCAAATTCTTAGAAGTATTCCAAAAAACTCAGCCTGAACAAGAAGTAGAAGACTGGACTTGGTTTGTAAGTATCTTAGCTGCTACATTTATATGCATCTGTAGAGCGTAATCCTCTTCTTACACTTGGTTCAACTCAGGAGTCAGCTAATATAGTTAATATAATAAAGTCATCTATATTAAAAACAAGTTCCATTTACGGAATTTGGCTGATCTGACAAATGTAGAAATAACCTGCAATATCACATGTTTAAGCTTGTTATTACCTGGTAGTGTCTTTCAGGTAGTCATGCTTAATTTTTCCTTACAGTTTTTTAACTAATGCATTTCACATTCTTTTATGCAGTTGTTTCATGATAAAGAACAAGTTAGAGAGTCTTTTACTTGAAAAACCTGAGAAACGTACCAGCTTTATTCAGATATGGTACTTGAGTGTATAAGGTACTACAAAACAGAGCTGAGGTATAAACCTGAATTCTTCAAAAACTCCAAATCCTTACTGATGTTAACAGAGTTTGGAAGCTGTGCAATAGAGGAGAGTTATATCTGATTGTCTCATCTTAGTTCCTTTTTAGACACCACACAAAAGCACTGAACAGAATTTTCACTAAGTGTGCAGCAAAGCAAAGAAAAAAAAAAAGAAAAAAGGTATCACAGTGTATTGAATGAAACTGCTCTTATCACATTATGTCAACATTAATAGGTTTCTCATATACATTCATCTGCTGTTTGAATTCTAGCTGCGTTAAACTATCCAACAAGACAGAAAGAAACTACTGTCTTTACTAAGTTAATGGAAAACTACCTCTTGACTCAAAGTGAGAATTCTACCCAGTAGCTACAGGAAAAGTCAGACTATGTAAAGAAAAAGTTATGTTTACATTCTTTTAAATATAAAGAAACAGACGCCTGCATCTTGTATCTGTCTGCTGCCTCCAGTTACTCTCAAACAAATTCTTGGAGGATATATAAAACTGAATTTGAAAAGAACAGAAAGTGGAATCAGCACTTAACTATGCCCTCCAGACTTACTTATTTTACCTGATATTTGCAATGCCTAATTTACACTGCATCCTCATATTTATGCTTAGACCTCACAAGGTATAAGCACTCCAAACAACGCTGAATGTACAAGAGAAACAGTTTTACAAATGGGATATAACGTGCTTTTTAGACAAAAATGTCTCTTTGCTATCATGCCTCATCACTATTTTGGTCAATTTGTCAAATGACAAAATAGTCCCTGTCAAGAACTTGGTTACATACTCACATTTATGACAAACCCAAGAGTCTCATTTGTTAAATCATTTGAAAAGGATAGGATTTTACTAAGCAATACATCTAAGCCTCTAGTGCTATCATAGTCCACAAGATTTTACAAAGATAACTCTCATATTTTAAAATATATTAATACAGTTTTTTTCCTTGTAGTAAACATGATTACTTCCAAGTTTATCAGCATAATCAAGACCTCTTCCCTGGAAGAAAAATGCATTTTTCTGTAGCTTGCCTTAAAGTGTGATCCAAGACAATTATTATGTTATTGAATATAAATTTTTATATTAATGTCCAACAGTGCAGAAGAAACACAGGATAAATCATTGTAAAGGAAGAGAACTGTTCTGGCTTTCTGTCATGTGCAGTGCACTATATCAGCTTAATTACGCAATGCTGGCAAATAATTCCATTTATAAATAGCAACACTTCACCTTTGACATGGTACTCAATCAAAAAAATAGATTTGCTGAAATGAAGAAAATGTTCCTGTGTAAATTGGAGTATAATTATAAATCAATTCTTTTGTTTCCTCATCTTCACTGGGGAAATGGTGCAGGCTCTTCCGGGCTGTAAAATATTGTAAAAGTACAGATCACTTTACTGTTATCCTCCTGCATTGGGTTTGCATGACAAGGTTTTGGTAACAGTGGTGGCTACTGTGAGAAGCTGCTAGAAGCTTCTCCTATGGCCGGTAAAGCCAACACCAGCTGGCTCCAAGACGGACCTGCCTCTGGCCAAGGCTGAGCCCATCAGTGATGGTAGCAGCACCTCTGGGATAACATATTTAAGAAGGGGGGAAAAAACCCTACACAACTGCAGCCAGGGAGAGGAATGAGAATATGTGAGAGGAACCACTCTGCAGACACCAAGGTCAGTGAAGAAGGAGGGGCAGGAGGTGCTCCAGGCACCGGAGCAGAGATTCCCCTGCAGCCCGTGGTGAAGACCATGGTGAGGCAGGCTGTCCCCCTGAAGTCCATGGAGGTCCATGGTGGAGCAGATATCCACCTGCAGCCTGTGGAGGACCCCACGCAGGGGCAGGTGGATGCCCGAAGGAGGCTGTGACCATGTGGGAAGCCCGCGCTAGAGCAGGCTCCTGGCAGGACTTGTGACCCCATGGGGGACACACACTGGAGCAGCCTGTTCCTGAAGGACTGCACCCCGTGGAAGGGACCCATGCTGGAGCAGTTCATGAAGAACTGTAGCCCATGGGAAGGACTCACATTGGAGAAGTTCTGGAGGACTGTCTCCCGTGGGAGGGACCCCATGCTGGAGCAGGGGAAGAGCGTGAGGAGTCCTCCCCCTGAGGAGGAAGGAGTGGCAGAGACAATGTGGTATGAACTGACAGCAACCCCCATTCCCCATCCCCCTGTGCCGATGGCAGGGAGAAGGTAGGAAATTCAAGAGTAAAGTTGAGCCCGGGAAGAAGGGAGGGGTGGGGGGAAGACGTTTTAAGATTTGGTTTTTATTTTCTCATTATCCTACTCTGATTTTTATTGGTAATAAATGAAACTAATTTCCCCAAGTCAAGTCTGTTTTGCCTGTGACAGTAATTGCTGAGTGATATTCCTGTCGTTATCTCAACCCACAAGCCTTTCATTATATTTTCTCTCCCCTGCCCAGCTGCGGAGGGGAGTGATAGAGTGGCTTCGGTGAGTACCTGGTGTCCAGCCAGGGTCAACCCACCACACCTCCTTGACACTACCTTTCCTGGCAAAGTTAGTTATTCTGTGTAGCATAACAGCAAATGGAATTACAGTGGCTTTTATGTGAAGAACTGTGAAGATACATCTTCAGCAAGCTGGTTACAGCATATTTTATTACTGGGGAGGGAGAAATTTAATTATTAATTTAAAACCAAGACTGTACAAAAATATTTATCCATGAGATACTGGCAGTATCTACCAGAGATACCTGTACTTGTAATACTGAAAGAAATGCATCAGAGTATCAGCTTACTGAACATTGCAGTGTTAGCATGGACTGTGCTGGTGAGGACAATAAAAACCAAATCCTTGTCTGGTTTATCATGTTGGCAACTCTACACAAGTTAAAATTAACGATGGATGGATATGAAAATGATATTTCAGTAGAATGGTTTAGTTATTAAGTGATCACAGATGAGTATATTTTTGCCAGCTGAAAACAGTTTACATTTTTCACCCCGTGGTTTATTTTCAAAATTAAGGAAGACATTCTGCCTTATATCAGCTAAAAACATCAATTACTCATTGCAGCGTTATGATATGAAATACTCAGTAGGAGCAGCTGTATACAGATTAGGGGGGGTAATGAAGAATAATTTGTAATTTGGTATATGAGACAGGGGGTAGACACAAGTTTGTTCTACTAGAATTGAAGGTCAACAGATCCAAAAGCTAGTGACACATCTGTGTGGTACTATGCACAAGCTCATTATATGTATATACATACATAAAAGAACTCATGTGCTGTGTCTTAACAGGACTTACAAGAAGAGTTGGTACTTATTTTGCCACATTTACTTGGATAATGTCCTGAGCAAGGTTACTTCTGCCTGTAGTACAGCATGCAGACAGATACTAGAGAATGTAGCAAACAGAACTAGAAAACATGCTGCATTCTAGTATTAGACTACAAAAGAAAAAACAGACTCATACTATACTTTCTCCTACTTTCCACTTTATTTTTGTCTTAGTCTCCCATAAGTACCCCATCAAAATTCTTAAAATACAGGAAGCTTATGGATACTGACAAGGAATTTTACATGATTTTGCTACCTTTTCACAAAGGGGAGTAGGACTACGTTATGCAAAAAAGAGCCTTGAACTTGTACGAAGCACAACTTTTACTTCTACACTATCACTACCAGGTCAGCACAAGTTGCATTTCTTTAAATCACTGCCTGCTTTATCCGATTAGGTAACTCTCTTGATTAGAGATCAAATCTACAGACCAAACTCAGGTTATTGATTATGTTCTTCATAGTCCAAATTGATCGGGTAAGACAACTTCATAAACAGTCAATTTAAAATATGCAAATGGTATTTCAGCAGAATGGTTTAGTAAGTATAAATAAAGACATAAAGTAAGTTTGATCCCTTCAAATACTCCTGTATTTATATCCTGCTTATTTATAGCAAAAAGACCAGAAGTGTCATAAATTATCAGAATTTTACACATTAGTTACTTCCAGCTTCTTAGGGTATAAACAAACAAAGTAGAAGCTCTGTAAAATTCAAAAACTTCTGTGCTGTCTATAGTATGTAACTGTTGGGCACCATATTGCACCCCTTTGATACATCCATATACTGCCCAAGCACATGGAGGACAGGGAGGTGATTCGAGACAGCCAGCACAGCTTCACCAAGGGCAAGTCCTGCCTGACTAACCTGGTGGCTTTCTATGATGGAGTAACTGCATCAGTGGACAAGGGAAAAGCAATGGATGTCATCTATCTGGACTTCCAAAAAGCCTTCGACACGGTCCCCCACAACATCCTTCTCTCTAAATTGGAGAGATATGGATTTGATGGGTGGACTGTTCGGCGGATAAGGAACTGGTTGGATGGTCGCAAACAGAGGGTAGTGGTCAACGGCTCGATGTCCAAATGGAGACCAGGGACAAATGGTGTTCCTCAGGGGTCCGTACTGAGACCAGTGTTGTTTAATATTTTCATCAATGACATAGCGAGATCGAGTGCACCCTCAGCAAGTTTGCAGATGACACCAAGCTGAGTGGTACAGTTGACACGCCTGAGGGA
>VYZW01024885.1:54692-76808 GCA_013401315.1 Balaeniceps rex | reverse complement strand
GTTGGAGCGGGTCCAGAAGAGGGCCACAAAGATGATCTGAGGGCTGAGCACCTCTCCTACGAGGACAGGCTGAGGGAGTTGGGGCTGTTCAGCCTGGAGAAGAGAAGGCTGCAGGGAGACCTTATTGCGGCCTTTCAGTACTTAAAGGGGGCCTATAGGAAAGATGGGGACAGTCTTTTTAGTAAGGCCTGTTGTGACAGGACAAGGGGTAATGGTTTTAAACTAAAGGAGGGTAGATTTAGATTAGATATAAGGAAGAAAATTTTTACAATGAGGGTGGTTAAGCACTGGAACAGGTTGCTCAGAGAGGTAGTGGAGGCCCCATCCCTGGAAACATTCAAGGTCAGGTTGGACGGGGCTCTGAGCAACCTGATCTAGTTGATGATGTCCCTGCTCACTGCAGGGGGGTTGGGCTAGATGACCTTTAAAGGTCCCTTCCAGCCCAAAGCATTCTATGATTCTATTTATAATCTTGGTGCATATATTTTGCAAGCAAAACTGAGAATACATTGACTGACTGCAACTCAGTTTGGAACTGAAGAAACCTCTGGAATTATGAATGGAGTATTTTTTTCATTTTATTGTCTTCATGCAAGGGAGGCTAAAACGTCACAGTGATCTTTCCAAATGGTAGAAAGTCACAGCACAAACAATGCTTTTGAGCCAGTCTACTGAAGAGAGTTTGTGGAATATCTGGCCTTTTGATGTCACTTTTACTAAGCCATTCTATTTCTAGTATCCCTTGTGTTTTTATAAGCCTATAAAACTTGCAGAGTAATCTTCTCAGAAAGCAGTAAGAGGTACTGAACTTTGGCAGCTGAAAAAGAGGTCTGTCGTCTTCAAAGATTTTCACTAATGCTTCACTCTAAAAAATGACATTTATAGATAATAAACTTTTTACCTTCATTAATGAAGAAGTCAGCTATATAATATGCTGCTCTGACAGCTGATGGGGAATGTGGAATGCCTGGTGAATTTTTCCACTCAAAAGGATTTTTCTCTGGATGCCACTGGACGCCATAAATTGGATATTTGTATGCTGCAACAAACACAAAGCACGTAAGCAAGGTCTATGCCTTAAGAATTATGTGCTTAGTCTTACTGCAAAAGAAACTCAAAGGATAAGCTACAAAAATACCTCTCTTATCAACAGTTTCACAAAAGCTTAAACAGCAAGTTGAAACTCTGTTAAAGTCACAGTAGAACTGAAGGGACAAAAAACAGATATTGTAAAAGAAGGGTCTCACTCCATGCAAGATGATTTTTGTGTATCGCTTTTTTGATTATTCATTTCAGAATTAATATATATATACCCACACACTAAAAAATAATGTTACAAGTGTACAAGTCTCAAAACTTCCTATCTACTGCCAGCATCACTCAACGTACAATATTCACAGCCACACAGGATAACCCTGGCAGTTCCATGGGACAGATCCAAGTCTCAGGATCTCCTTGAAGGCCCAGTCAATCCAGGGGCAGCTCCCATCGGGAGCCTGTGCCAGGCCCGACACATGCATGGGGAAGCCAGTCCTTAACTCTCTTACAGAGAATAGCAGCACAACAGCTGATGACTGCTCTGTGATAAACCGCTTGCAGGCATGGGAGATGTCTGTCATTAGCCTAATCAGGTTTTCTGATCAAACTGCTGTTCTTCTCTTCTGGAGGACAGCCAGTATGCCATACAGAAGAATCTTATGGGCCGACAGCTGGGCCTTGCTGTAGAGCTGCTAGTAGTGCACTGATCAAGATAAACCCCTCCCTGAAGAGCCAACTGGTTTCCTGAGCTGAGCAAGCCTGGTGCAAAACATACACAACACAAGATAAGTAATGCAAAAGGCTTTTGGAGGAGGACAATTACCAGTAATGCTGCTAAAGTAATGAGGGATGTTGCTGTTACCTCAGTACCCTGAACTGTTCTTCCCCCACAGTAACGGATACAGAGCCTCACAGGAATGCAAGCATAAGCAGCCAGACAGAAAGCAAGGTGCAGCAGAGGCACATTGCACTGCAGAGGGATTAAACTGCTACAGGAAAAGTGCTGTACACTTCACATCACAGCACTCGAATATTCCAGTGCTGAAGTGTAACAACATATCTGGAAGGGGAACAGGAGGTGAGAGAAGTAATTAGGCTCACAGATATGTATGCAAAAGAGAAAATATCCCTGCAAGCAGAATATGTTCCTCACAGCCAGAGCGCCAACAGGGCTGATGCTCACCCTGCTATTGTAACAGCAAGCTTGCAATACAAATTAACCTCAATGCCACAACACCTCTAAAGAACTAGTTTGTTACAGTCACAGTTTACAAAGGAAATTAATTTCCCTACCTTCCATGGTAGATACAAACTCCACTTCGTCAACAGTGTTCGTGGTCAGAACATTATAGAAATTATGAAGCTTTTCATTCTTTGTGAAATTCTGTGATAAGAGGCGGGGGGGGGAAGATATGTTATTTGCTTATTTATTTCTAGTTTTAACAGAGCAAATGCGTTTGTTTTCAGGAAATAAAATGATCAAATACCTCCATGGAGAGGCTCCACATATGAAAGTTTGATGTCAATGGCTCAGTAGCAAATGCATGTAATACATCGTCAGGGAAATTCTTGAATAATCTACTGTCTTTTGCAGCTATTACAAAGAAAAATGAAAAAAGGATATTGTCCATTACCCAAGCTGCTAACAGATGGACTAATACTGAACAAGAAACAAATTTAATAAAATACTGCATTAAAGTAAACTTTTTTCTGTAGTATAACTTTATTATTTTAGAATATGCTGCAAGGAAAATCAGTGAAATAACTACTACAGGTTTCCCATACGCTGTTACCACTGTCCTCCAGTCTTGACCCAGAGAGGACCCAACTAAGTTCTCACTAAAATAAAACATCATTCTTTGCCACTCATTTCAGTGACCTTTCCATTCACAATGAGCACAAACGACAGAATTTGTGAATGCTACATGGTCCAACAGATAGATTACTCGCAAATTAAAGGATACAGTATCAACAGAGGCCACATTTTACCAGTGTTGCTGAGTGGCACAACTCTATCTTAAGGGATCTCTCTGATTTCAATACTGTACAATTGGGACAGCTATGCTAATATTCATCATTAGGAAAGATACAATTTGAAAATTTAAAATCACCTGCTCTCCAAGTTTGATAGGTTTTGGATCTGTGAATTTTGTTCAACTTGGTAACAAAAAGGGACCTAAACCCACATTATTTTTGTAGGTCCAAATTATCAAATGACTTAAAGAGCAACAACTGTGGGTTTTGCTGACTGCTGTTGGTTTCAAATCGCTTGTGCTCACATCTCTGCTTTAGAAGCGACAGAGTTGCATTGACTTTATAAAAATGGTCATGGCAACTTGATAAAAAAGAATTTAACAAGATAATCATCAGAAATCTCCCAAATGTTCGCCCCTGCATATTTATCAGAAACAAAACACAACACCTCTCAGCAAAACTCAGACACGAAATGTAATGGATTTTTCACCTGAGGTGAAGTTCAAAGGGAGTGCAAAACCATCTGTCTTGGTATTAACAAGTAAAACTTCGCCACTTGTGAGGTACGTAAGCTCTTCGTGTCCAAGACATGTTCCCCATACTGGGAAATAATCTCCTTTATCGTTAGCCTTCAAAATAAAAACAAAAAGCAACAACATAAGGAAAAAGTACTGAAGATTTTCAGAAGACTGAAGAGAACTTCCTACTCTTTTTGCTTTCTCTTGTGTAGGTGAGAAGTAAAACTAGTACAGTAGTACAAATTGCTACCAGAGGAATTGTAACAGTTCAATTACAATTGAAATAAACACAGATTTGCTTAGTTTTTCTCCTAAAATATGAAGACTAGGGGATATATACATGTCTGTTGAAGCAGTAAACTGAGCCTAATGTTGATATTAATTTGACTGTTCTGTTCTACAAATAAGTAATGTTGAGAGCAGCCTGAGCAGAAACCACACAATGGCAACATTGCTATAAAAAAGGCAATCATAAGAAGGGACACAAACCAATCTGTCACCATTTTGAGGGAAAGCCTATTCATTACAATTCATACTTTTATATGAAGTGCATTATGATCACATAGCAAGGACCCTTCGCAATGTCTGTACGCCTGTGCCCACCCAACTGTATTAACAAAACATAAATCCTATTACTAGCATGGCTATGGTCTTAAGTGACATACTTATATGATTGTTTAACTAGCAGGTTTGCACCTGTGTTCCAGAAAGAGAAATTGTGAGTTTAAGCAACAGAAAAAAGTGACAACCATTTTCAAAAGAATAAAAATTGGCAGGTAAGTGCAAAAACAAGAGAAGAAAACAAAAAGGGGATAAGGAAAGCAAAAAGAGAACACAGCTATCTTCCTGTCACTTAACTAAGCACAGTGCATACACACAGTGGAAAGCTGCACTTTTGTATGGTTTATTCCTGATAGTAAGTGCATGTTAGAGACTGGGATGTTTCACAACTCCTGTTTTTGTGAAATCTGAGTAGTCTTTCTTAACTTGTTTCTAAACATTTTTAAGTTATGCATACTCCACTCCCCCCCCCAAAGAGCTGCTGCTGAAAAGCCATTTTTGAGAAAGCTGAAATTACAGGCTTAGAATAAAAATGTTACCTTACTGCATTAGTGACAGTATGGTAATAAAAGCCCATATAACTACTTCTTCTCAGAGCAAAACATGGAAGATTTACAGAAAGAAGGCTAACAGTACTGCAGAGTCTTCATGACCACCCATCATGCATGGCTAGACACAGGTCTTGCAACTCCACTGTCTGTCTTTTGTGTAAGTGAGGAATAAAACCTGGTGCTGGTAACGCCAAGGTTGCAGATTCAATCCCCATATGGGCCACCAGGGGAGTCGGCCAGGGACAGCAATCGCTGCTCAGGGACAGGCTGGGCGTTGTTTGGCGGGTGGTAAACAGTTGCATCACTTGTTTTTCCTGGGTTTTGTTTCTCTCTCTCTCTCATTGTTCTCCTTTCCATTACAATTTTTATTACTAGTATTATTATTATTTTATTTCAATTATTAAACTGTTCTTATCTCAACCCACAAGTTTTCTTACTTTTGCCCTCCCAATTCTCTCCCCCATCCCACCGGGGATGGAGGGTGAGCAAGCGGCTGTGTGGTGCTTGGCTGCCAACAGGGGCTAAACCACAACAACCACTTAAGGCAAAAAATAGACTACAGTTTAAGAACAATTACAACTTAACAGTAAATATTTTGTGCCCCCCCCCTTTTTTTTTTTAATAAATATGAACCTGGAGGCTAAGCATGTATTAACACCCAAGACATCACATTTTAAAAACTAATTTAAAAGCTGGAAAACAGTATTTCATTTAGGTTTTTGCCTAGCTAGTAAGATTCTGTTGACTTGGATGGGGATTAGATTTCACATCCTCTATTCGTATTAAAGCAGAGCCAGACCAAGTCATTTCTCATTGTGAGCATTTGAAAATGAAAAGAGCCCTCATATGTAAAAAACATAAAATTCAGTCAATTCTGCTAATATACTCTTGACTGTTGTAGCTTACCTTACATTAGTAAAACTACCAATATTTTATAGTGCTAATTAAGTCTCAAAAGATGAAAATCAAAACACGCAATCATCACAAATAGCACAGAAAAAAAACCCAACTTATAAGTAAGGGTTACCTACGATGAACTGAAAATTATTTTCTGCCTTTCACTCACCTGAAGTACACATACCATCTAATAAACCTGCCTCTCTGATGATAAAATTATGACATAAGCAATCCAGTTAATCATTGTGAAATGTCAATAGAATTTCGTAATAGTACTGCAAACCATGAGAAACCCTTGCCCCAATACTGAATACCAAGACACAGGCTGCACTTCGCACAGTGAGCAGTTTCAAAAAGACAAACGAGATTGTCTCACATAAAAGTGAGACAGTCTTTGCAAGATTCAGGTTTAAAGCAACAGACTAACAATCACCACGAATGAAGATAGACAAAAGAATAACAACACTGGTGCCATGGGGACTTAAGAGTAGGAAACTTAATTACTGAATTGCAGCAGCTGACTGGTCCTGAGAATGCCACTGCCTGCACTTTCCTTGCCTGCTGTTGGAAACTGGGCAGCAAGGGAGAAGAGGAATTCCTCACTGCCAGTGAATGCTTCTACCATGGTAACAATTTAAGCACTACTCAGAACTGCCTCTAGAATTGGGCAAAGTTTTCCAAAGTATGACTTCTGTGACAATTTTAATCAACGTTAGCTGAAAATAAAATAAAGCCAGTAAAGAGGAAAAAAGGAAGAAAATTTACATTTTTATTCAGTCTGAATACAGAAGATCCTTTACAAATCGTAAGGATTGTACATAAAGCTCAGTGAATCTCCATGCCTTTCCACAATGCAAATTTTACTTCAAAATGTGTTGATTACTATCTGAAAAAAACACCTCTTATGCTCTAAGAGAATTAAATCTTCAATAAGGATTCAGAGCCCTCCTGATGTTCTTTGAAAGAAACAGCTTTCCTAGAAATTCAATCTTAATAAAGCTAACAATCATATAAATATTAAAAAATAATTAATATAACCTTTCAAGTGTTCTTCCCACCTTTTTCATGTTATAAATTAAGCTAGTGTTTACTTTAAAAATCTGCTATATTTACAGTTACCAATGCAAAGAAATAGGTAAAATGCTATAATGTGCTAACGTAGATCCCTCATCTGCACCTCCAAAGATATATTTAATCTACTTATAGATAAGTGGGAATAAAAGTGTTTCACTAGCTGTAACACACATGTGAAGGGAGGCCTTAATGTTATACTATTGTAAATTGGTTTATTTGAGAGCGTTGCTAGAATTCCTTCTGAGTCTAAACTTCAGTCATAAGATTTCTACAAATGATAACATTTATGTATATCTTTGTTCAACATTTAATGTCAATGGATACTCTGAGCTTTTGGAAGGAATTATTGTTACTTTATTGCAAGTTCCACACAGCCATAAAGCTCCAGGTACAATGAATAAATGATACTGTTCTCACCTGAAGAACTTGGGAGTTTAAGACCATGACATAACATATAATAGGAGAGGGTGTCAGGAGTCTGAATCTTAAGCTACGAAATGATTCTTTATGCAGAAGCCAGGAATGAGCTACTTATTATCAGGCTTACAGTTAACACACCGGATGCCAACGGAAAACTATGAAAATATGAGCCTCCCTGTCATTTTTATCTCTGAACAGTGACGATAACAAGAACAGACTGTTCCTTAGTAATTACCTCTAATGCCTTGTGGTAAAATATCTTAGCAACCCTGGAATATTCTGAAGTCTTAAGATCCACACCACCTCCTGGAAAAAGTACCCTGAAAGGCAACATCCAAGAATCTGATTAGCAATGGTGATCAAACTGAAACCTGGACAATGTACACAGAGAAAGGTCTGATAGTGGTTTTAAGGGTAGGATTCATGTCTAGATCAAGACATTTACAATCTACATTTCAGAAATCTATAGACAGGAATCTAAGCTTCCCTTATGGACAGCAGGGATCTAGTCAGAAAAGTCAATGGAGGCTCGAAAACATTTTCTAGAGCAGACACCTACCTGGTCAGTAGGTCAAACAGCCCTGTAGGCTCCACTGGCTGTACTGACTAGCACTCCATTAATTACGTGAGTTTAGACAGCTAGCGCACACGCAGACACCTAAGTTTAGGTATCTTAGTCTTTAACTGAATCATATCCTAAATCTTAGTGTTCTTCTACTGAAGAATGGTTATTATCACAAAGTAGTGACCGAGCCTAGTGCAACATAAGGAAGAGGACAGTAAACAGAAAATAAACAAAACATACAGATTTCAGCTGGTATACAAAGGCGTTGCGTGCCATGACTGTCAAATCCTGTCCTGACTCTTAGCTGGCTCTCCCTACCACTTTAAAATCCTGTCCCCAATCTTAATTCATCCTGTTCAATTTCAGTAAAGAAGAATTGTGCCTCTGGCAGAGTGACCTTCTTATTGCTGACAACACAGATCAAAAAGTTCCTATTAAAAAGGAAAAAAAGTATGTTTGGCCATAACCTTTGGTCACACAGGATCTAATATAGCCAAAGAAGACAAAGCAATCTCAGAGACAATTTCAAAGAAATAGTGCAGAATCTTTTTTCTACCACAGTAAAAAAAAAACAAAAAACAAACAAAAAAAAAAACAGCAATGGCAATTCTCTGCGTAGCTCCCCAAACACAAACACCACAAAAGAAAAAGACTCAGTACAGCCTAGCAGAGATTTCATATGTACACGTGATGACATGGAAAGTAATCACATACCATCAGAGACAGTAACATGAAATAAAGGAAGCCTCTTCTGGCTGTAACTTGAACAGTACCCACAGAACTGACAGAACTGAATATGTGAGTGCTCCCTAACACACTGCAGCAGAACCCTAACCGGACTTTCTCAAGCCACATCCATCAGTTGCTGATTTTTTACCAAAATGGCTGAAGGATTTCCTCTACATGTGCTCTGGAAATGGCAACCTGTATCAGTGAGATACTAAAGCAGATAGAAACAACTAACATCTTAAATGATCCCAAGCATTTGCAGAGCTAGTGTGCATTTAAACCCTCGTGACCAGGTTTATTTTAAGGTGAATGATGCACAGGATCATGCAAAAGCCACAAAGTATTTGGTGGAAAAGTAGCAGTATTCACAAAAATATAAATCAGATTACTCTCCAGTGCAAATATAGAAAATTAATACAGCTGAAGGTATTTTCAAAACAGGCCAGACTACAGATTTCTACAGAGATCTAGTTAGACAAATAAGGCGATCCTTACCTGGAAGTGGTAGAAAATTCACTTCACCTGTTCCTTTTGTTCAACCCAAAAACTGGCCAATACTAATTATGAAAAACAATTGTCATTTCTGCTAATGCAAAAAGGGAGTGACCCATTAAGTAGCAATGATAATGGCTTGACATTGTCATAAGCAGATTGAAATGCAGCTGCCTGTATTCCAGTATCTCTAACTGATTAGAGCTGATGATGTTCACTGTGAATTTCAAAGGCTATATTCATAAAATTCTGTCTCTACTATAGTAAATTTCACGATTCTAAGAAGGTGGTGTTTAATAATAAATAATTTCCAACTGCAAAGAACCTGGAGCTAAGCTCTTACAACATGAAAGATCATTCTGTGGAAACTTACAGTAAGAAAGAGATATAATGGAAAGTCCTTCCCTCCACAGATCTTGTTATTTACACACAGCTGCTATCCTGTGGAAACCACTAGCTAACAGTGAAGGGCAACAATAGAAAATATAGACCATCCTTACCCACCTACATAGCACAAACCCAACTGCCAGTCACTGCAAAGACAGAAGGATAAGGGAACTGGATCTACTTGCCTAACACCCTGCATCGAGGTAGGTGGTGAGGCAGAAAGAACAGGAGACCCCATTGGTGAAAATCCTTCTGGCAACCAAAGAGAGGCTAGCAGCCATGAGAAAGGGATGAAGTGATTCATTTTGTCTCCAACATGAGGAGTCACAGGGGAGAAAAGTGTCACTGTCTTATACTTGCTTATACCACAAGACTGTAAAGACCCTTGTCTTAGCATACAGGGCATGCTGTGGAGCATAACAGGACAATGCACTCCCCAGACAGCCACAGGTCTAAATCTGAAAGTTCTACACATGTTGATTAACATTCTAGTATATGCATAAGCTTAACAAAAATATTAATTGCTTAAGATGCTCAGCTCATGACTACAAGTAGCCTAATCACACGCTATGGGCTCACATACAATCAAGCCTGTGAAGTGTAGCATCAGCTGATTTAACTCTTCTAAAGAGCACTTTTAGCACAAGGCAAACGTAAAAGGTTTTGACTTTGCATAGTCCACAATTAAAACGTGTTAAATTAGGTCACATTATCCCACATTTAAAACGTGGGAAGAACACATGGATGGTTGCCATAGGTCAGCTGAAAAGTTAGAATGTTTGTCTAACAAAGACCTAAGCCACAGAATCACAACAGGCAAGATGGGCCACTCAGGTAGCAAGAGAGAAAGCACCCAAAGAGAAAAGGGTAGAAGAGACTGGAAATCAGAAACTTTTATGACAGAGGAGATATGGAGAGGACTGGAAGAGGGAAGAAAGGATAGGAACAGGGATGAAACACCCAGCAAGTGCTATTAAATATCAGAATTAAGGTGATCACTCAAATGAGGAAGAGGAAAAAATTAACAAAGAGGAAGTGAGCTACTTCACTTGTAAAATTGTTGACCACTATAATGCCACTTCTGTCTGCCTGCAGACAAGCACAAAAGAATGCCAAGATGAGCCTTGGCACTGTTGCAGATTATCTGACATACACTCCTCAAGGAAGAAAAGGCAGCAGACAGACATCAGATGAAATAGTGCTCTCTGTCTTATTTACATGTCTGCAGCACTCAGCACAACCTCTCAAGAGAGTAGAAAGACAGTGCTCTTCAGAAAGTGGCAGAGCTCAAAACCAGAACTATCATGTCTTTCAAAAGAAAATTGGTGCTCAAGACTTACCCATTAATAGAGTGGAATATTTTATTATATTCTTCATCTGAAAGATTTAATCTGAAACACCAAGAAAATAGTTACAGAACACATATGAAATATACATATTTAACCACAAAAATATCATCGTTAATGAACAGAAACATGGGACACAGAAAATATGTAGAAAGCATGCTTTAAACAGGGTAAAATAGTCCCAAATCAAATTTCACTTGAAACAACTCAGTAGAGATTGAGAATCCATAAGATTGAAACTAGAACCTTATCAGTCACAGTTCAGGATTAGGTACTCTGAGACCCCTTTGCAGACACTTGTTAAATTTAACATTTACAGGAATGGCATGGTTATTATTTCCTGCAGACTGGCAACTCCGGTTTCCAATTGACTCCAAGAAGGGCAGAGCTGCCAACAGTGGGTCACACCCATTCTTCAGCGAAGATATAGTTGAGAGGTGGAAAGATGAGAAAGACCTCAGCATCAGCAAAACATCAGCAAAACATCAGCAAAACATCAGCAAAACATCAGCAAAACATCAGCAAAACATCAGCAAACCATGGTATGACGGTTACACTTATGCAGAACTGATACACTGGGTACATTCAAAGCATCCAGCTTTGTTGCATCTAACTTAGTTGCCAGAATTAGAAGCCTCCATTCATCAATGAAGCTTCTGGTCAGCAACCATTCTGAAAGCTCCACCAGTTGCGTGAGGAGCACTGGCTTCTAATTCAGCCACTTAACTAGTGCTCTTACTGGACTGTGTAGATACACCCTATTGTGATTTTCCACAGCTGCATTAGTATTGTTTTTAAATTCTGACTTTTAACATCTGATTTTACTATTTTATAGTTAACTGTTGGCTATGAAGTATTGTCAGTTTGTTTACTACCCTGCTACTTTTTACCCAACAACCAAAATACGACAACACATGGAGTCAGTGACCTATAGTTTGAGCAGAACTGGACTTTGGTCTCTTCAAGGAGTACCGATAGCCTTCCTCCATTACTTGAATTCTAGGACTACAGAACGTGACAAAAGATAGTACGTATATATGTATCTAGATATCTGTGTGTTTCTTGGGCAGTACTCATTATACTGAATATAGCTAACTTCAAAAACCATAGATGCAAACTATGGAGGGTAATTTTACAGGTTAAAAAAATAGTATTTTTCAAAGAAAGGTTATTATCATAAGAAGAAATATTAGAAATTACGTGTTCCTGTCTGCTTTTATTCTGATTTCTAAAACACCCTGCAAATGGTGGCATCTTGAAATAGTCTTTGAGGAGCTCTAAACACTCAGAAAAGCAGCACAATTGCTTTCTGTGCCTCTAAGTTGATACCCTTACATTAAACAATTATTACCCACTTGTAAGGACATAAAAATCTACCTTATTGGCACAACTCGTGCACCGGCAGATTCCAAAAACTTCACATATGAAGCTGCAATATAAGAACTTCCAAATCCGTGGAACTTTTCAGAGTGACATTCCTGTGACAATATCCCTGAAGGGTCCAAGAAAGAAAGTTAGCACTATACAAACAGCCAACGCTACACACCAGAAGAAAAATTTAACTCCAATTTCCTATATGCCATGTTACAGTGTTACATTTACTGCCTGAAAGAATTACAAACACTGAGACAATGGGGCATCAATTACAATGCCCAATAAACACACATTATCTGACTAAGACTCAGCTTCCCTGCTTAAAATAAAAAACTTCTCTTAAATAAGCTATTGCTATTTTAAGATTTTTAAACAAAGTATGTAGAGCGTAACGCTATTTATAAAAGCTTTAACCAAACCTAGGCTTCAGGAGACCTTTCACCCCACACAGAAACCGGCAGGGTTTCATGTCGGTTGTGGGAGCCGGTCCCCCCACCCAGGACAGCGAAGGCAGGGTGCGAGGCAGCCCTCGGCCGCCGTGGTACCCTGGGCCGGCCGTTAATCCCCGGAGAGCGGCCGCCGGGCGCTGAGGGACCGCCACCCCCACCCCCACCCCCCGGCTGCCCCCGTGCCCCCGCCGCCCCTTACCAATGATGGGTCTGTCGTTGCCCTCCCACAGACGGCCGCGCAGCACCAGGGAGGCTGCGGCGGCGCAGCGGAGCAGCAGGAGGAGGAGGAGGGTGGCGGCCGGGACGGGAGGAAGCCCCGCGAGGTGCCCCATGGCCACGTCGTCCGCTGCCCGTCAGAACCAACCGCTCCGCTCAGCGACCGGCCCGGCGCGGCACAGCGCCCGGCCCGGCACAGCGCCCGGCCCGCCTGCCGCGGGGCACGCTGGGAAGTGTAGTTCCTGCGGCGGGGCGCCGGGTGCCGCAGCCTGCGCTCGGAGGGAGGAGATGCCCGCCTGCCGCGGGGCACGCTGGGAAGTGTAGTTCCGTCAGCGGGGCGCTGGGGGCCGCCGCCTGCGGCCTGTACCCGGAGGGAGGAGATGGCCTGGGTCCTGCTGGGGCCCCTTCTCAATCCTCAGGAAAAGTAACGCTTGTGACACTAAAAAGTGACAGACAAGGCTGGTTCGACTAGAAAAGTTTTATTAATATAATGATGTTAATATGTAAAAAAGTAAAAAACGTTGTGCATTACATTGTGCTTATAGTCGGTAGTAAATTATACTTGCATCATAAAATCATAGAATCATTAAGGCTGGACAAGACCTCTAAGATCATCTAGTCCAAGAAGCACTCCTGATATTCTTAAAGAATAACGCACTTAGAGATTTTTACTTTTGTGTTTTGTTGACTCTGCAGCTCAAAGCTGCTGTACCACCACCCATCGTACCAATACCTCTTCCACTCATTATGCGAATGTCCTAACTATCTTGTGTCCTTATTATTAGCAGCAACTGCAATTGTCCCTTGCATAGAGTTCCTACCTTCTATATAACATGTAAACATTAAAAAATAATTAACAGTTCATGAAAAAATAACTGCACTCAGTGCTCTAACTGTTGTGCTATGTAAACACATTACCATTTAATAATAGATTCAGGATATTTTTGAAGACATTTAGGACTTTATATTCATAGAGCTGGTGTAGTCCAAACAAAGATTAAAAAAACAACAGCTAAATTTTTTCCATGTGCATATACATACGCAATCAAATGAAGTCTCTGCTACATAAACCAGCAATGATTAGAGATTTGTTTCACAGGAAAAGTTTGACTTTTCCTGTTCACTGAAACACAGTTCATTCCTTTATGTGGTTTACATTCAAGGATTAAAATTGAAGGAGCGTAAAATTAAGACAATAGCTTCTGTTCTCCAGTTCGTAAATGATTTGGAACTTGAGTTACACACTCGAAGAACTGCCAGATGCCTGACTACTTAGTATATTTTCTTATAAAGAAGAATTAGCACTTCACTGAACTCCTCTTATTTAAGGAACTTTCATATGAAATACATGAATATATGAAAGTGTATCTGAAAAATGTTTCTTTAAATTTAGGCTCCATATCAAAGATCTCCTGAAAGAGAAGAATGAAAAATGCACTTGAGGAAATGAGGGAATTGGAAGGAAAAAAATTTAAAAAGCCCTTGTCGGTTTTGAAAGAATTTTGTATCTGGCATTGACCTTAGCATAGCAGAAGAAACTACAACGAACAAGTACTCTATGGGCCTTTCATAGATGTTCCTCTTGCTAATAAAGAACAGCTTCCAATGGCTTTTGCAATAATGCAGTATTAATGATAACCTAAAATAAGACATTTCTTATTTAACAGGATAGTCTCTCTCTCCCCCAAGCATATATTAATATAACATCCCAATGTCCTAAAGATTACAAAGTAACTGAAGTTAGCATTTCTAGCTACCTGAGAAACAAAGTATTTGTTATGGATTCATTTATACAAAGATTCAAATGGAATGCTTAAATCTGTAATGTTTATACAAAGACCCCCTGGCTTATTACAAAGTAGAGTTAAAAACTGGGTAAATGAACTCCAGCAGTTGCTGTAATAACAGAGCTTTTAACAAAAAGCTCAGTGAAAAGTAGAATAAGGTTTTAGATTATTAAATACTGGGGATTGCAGGATGATACTGCTATGTAACGTGACTGATAGCTTTTACACATGCAGTGTTCATATTTGAATCATGTCCCTTAAAAAAAAAGTCTGTTTTCAAGAAGTACAGACATTTTTTTTTCATTACCTCTGCAGAAATGAAGAAGAGAGCTGAACAGAAATTAAAATTCATTTCTTCCAGTGCCCAACAGAAGATATAGACTGGCAAGTTGCCAATTACTTTTCTGAAAATAAAAGGAAGATATCCAGCATCTACTACTACTACCTGGACCTGTAGGTCCAAAGTGACCTACAAGCACCCTTAAACCGCCCAACAAATACTTCTGAAGTTCAGATCCACAAAGGATAACCTACTTCACCCTCCAAAACAAACAGATACTGCAAACAGCTAAGAGCTCTCGACCTTTGTAGTGCTCTACAGTGGGAATTAATGGTGATCATAATCTGAGTTGCTTATAGCTTGTCCATAGACAGTATCTCTTTGAAGAAAGAAAATCAGAATTTTCAAGGTTGTTTTGACTCTCTTACCAGTTCCTCTTCCTGATTCATACTGTCCTTTGAAGAATAGGTACATGGTGTTTTCCCTATCTTCCTTTATAAAATAGGATGATTACTGTGTCAATTAGCACAAAAAGGGAAGCTGCACAAGCAGCACAAAGATTAACACAAATGTCTCACTATTGCTGACTAATTTCAATTGGACACAAACTAACAAAACAGCCATTTTCCCTGAGAATCAATCCAAAAAGCAGCCTCTTTTCACTCCTTGTAAATTAGCCCTGTAGTCATACTTCCACAACAAACTAGTCTACCCCATTCACGTTCTGTTCTTTTTTGTATCCTATCACCTTGACAAGCCAAGATACAAGAGCTAAGCATAAGGTTCTAGACTGCATTGTTACGGATGAGTTGTCTCCAAAGACTTAACAGGAGCAGTGTTGATCTCTGATAACCAATGCACTATTCAGCTTTTTGGCATAGAAGTTAATCAATTACAAACAGTATTGCAAACATGTAGAATTCATTAATCTCTTCAGACATACGTACTGATAGACCTCAGTTAGTATAAAAGTGCAGTCAGTGTAATACTAAGTGCCCTGCAGACATACTGGTTTCATTTACAATAATTTCATGTTTACGTGAAAGATTTTACATTAAACTTATTTCCACTTCCAGTGTTCAATAATTTATATATTACTGTAGTAAGGTTATTCCTGCGCAACCAGAGAAATGCTCTGAAGATAATCTGCAGATGCCATTATAAAGTCAGTCCATTCCTTGGCCAGCTCTTCGATGGAGACTTCCTCCCCACCATATTCCTGTGGCAGAATGCTGACTGGGAAGTGTTCGGTCAGACTCTGCATGTAGTTATTTCCATGCATATACACCTAGAACAAAATATGAAAAGCATTTACTTGGGTATGAATGCTAGACTACAGGGAGGTTTTCACTACTAGTGAAAACAGGCAGCAAAGAAACTCAGTGCAACAGCTGAAGCCACCAGCTTGGTTCGACTAAACAAGTGTACTTGTTCATAACGAGCTCCTTAAAGAAGAAAGTACCACCATGTAAGCGAGTTCCCCATGGGTGCTCAAACTCTGTCCTGTTCAGTATCTGCAGCTTGGTGAAGCATGGACTACAACCACAGAACTGCATTTTATGCAGCTGCAAGCACAGGAGCCAAAACTAACTGCGCACTTGTTCCAGACTGGTTTCGCAACACTGATGAGGGTACACGCTACATCCGTACAGCTAAAGTGAGCTAAACCATGGGATGACTAGGGTTTGGTCTTGTCACGATAGATATCATGTACTTGCTTTTCAGTCATTTTCAAGAAAAGAACAGTGTTTGGCTTATGGCCATTACTGTCTGGTCCTGCCATATGTATTTAAAAAGAACATTATGTAGTATGTACATAGGTTCAGACAGGTGCCAAGGAGGATATTCAGAAGAATCTGTATCTCAGTACTTATGTTTCAGTTCCAACTGAAATTAGATCCTGGACTATTCCTCCACTTTAATCCTTGTAACACTGTAGTTTTGGTTCTTCTCTTCTTGCTTTACTGTAGCTATTTTGAAGCCTTGTTCATTCTTCCAGTCAAGCTTTTATAAGCCTCTTATTAACACAATAATTTTCTGCAATTATTATTACACAAAGACTACAAGAATATGCACTTAAAAAGTAGTTGGCTGCCTTTTATCTAACACTTCCTCATCAGGAAGTAAGATAATGAGTGAATAGTAATTATTCCTATGAAGTTATGGGGAACTGGCCCTTAGAGGTTTTTTTTCAGATCATACCTAAAACTTTAAGCCAGGAGGCAAGCCAATTTGCTTCTGTTCCATCCCGTGAACTGGGATATCTCTTTTGTTTTCTTTTAGGCCTAAAAGGTCCATCTGCCCTCTTTTCTGCTTTTCAAGTTGTAGCCTGAGATACTCTGAGCTGGATCAGGTGACAGGGGCTTGTTTCACAGGTATTAAAGTGAGAGAAGAAGAGCCATGGCATCAGGCTGCTGGAACATACTCACTTTTTTTATCATGTTTTCAGAGTGAGGGACTGACTGCACAAGGCTGGCAGAAACAATCCTACCTGTCTCCCATAACAAAATACACATGGTAGGAAAGGG
Organism: Balaeniceps rex; assembly: GCA_013401315.1. Taxonomy (NCBI): domain Eukaryota; kingdom Metazoa; phylum Chordata; class Aves; order Pelecaniformes; family Balaenicipitidae; genus Balaeniceps; species Balaeniceps rex. The sequence continues at coordinate 59,622 of VYZW01024885.1, read as the reverse complement.
GGACTGGCAAATAACAGCTAACAGTGACCAGAAAAATCTGGATCTACTGTCCTGGAGCGCAGTGGCTACCGCAAATGCACAAGATCCATGTGCTGAGACAAGGAGGCTTCAGAGTGGGAATAACAATAGGCAGTGCTGCTTATTTTGTACCTTAGTCCTGCTGTTAACACTTCACAGTATTTCCTTTTCTGCCAGCTGAAACCTCCAATATTCTTCCTGTGCTACAAAAAAACAGAATTCTTCCAGAATTCTTGGCATGCTTTTGCATCCAACTACAAACAGGGTTTTCAGATTTAAAACTGCGAAACAATTTAAAACAACTAAGAAGCTATTTGGAAAGAAATTTTGAACTTAAGCCCGACCCATTTTTGATGCATAAATGCCTCTGCAGGTCTTTCAAAACTAAAAAGTTGTCTTTATTAATTCTGCACAACTTGGAGCATAACATCACTGTTCAGACAATTTCTCACCGTCATTTATAGGCAGCGTGTTGGGAGGTCTGGGACCTACTTCTTCCTAGTCCTGCAGAAGAATTCCTGTGTGACCTCAAGCAAATCATTTAACCTCTCTGTGTCACAGTGGTTTTTATCTTTAGAGTGGAGATAACAGCAACCACTTGCAGCTCTCACATTATTGATAACTGCAAATGCCTTACAATTAGATTCCAGAGGCCTGTATGGCACTAACACCAAAAATGATTTATGCTCTTCAGTGCTCAGGAGTACCAGATCCTAAGAGAAGTGCTGCAGATTGTCATGTAGGGGTTTTGTGGCAGAATGAAATATTTGTGTGCACTCACCCGTTCTTTTATTTTTTCAGTGAGAAAAGGCTTAATTAGAGCGAAGACTGGGTGGAAGAATAGAGGCTCATTAATCAAGTGGATACCTCGAACTTTTAGTGGAAAGGAATCCTGTCAACATATATGAAAAACAGCATAAGAAAAAGAAAATATTGTTAAGGACAAATCTGTGAAAACTGTCTAGTCCATAGGTTAGAGTATTCCTCCTGACCTTGCTAATACCTGCACTTTGGAATGTTCTTAGTTTACACTGCCCCAACAATGCTTAGAAAAATCACATCTTGTTCTTCCCATTAGAAGGAAAAAAAAAACCAAAAAAAACCCCAAAAAAACAGTATGAGGAGAGGCTACTTAAAAAAAAACCAAAACGAAACAACAACTAAACAAGAAAACCCTCATCAAATTACACAAAAGTAACGTACACAAAGTTTGTGCTCAGCCTTTCCTCAGAGGTACAATCCTTCACACCAGAGATTCTGCTGCTAATTTACCAAAAAGCTATCTAGCCGTGTGGTTTCATTGGCAATTCATAGCCTGAAGAATAATGTATAAATATATATAAATATAAACCTTTGAAGCTACTAAATTTAAGTTAAATAAATTATAAATATAATTTTGAGACCTTATAAATATAATTTAGAGCCTTGAAATTACTGGGAATTGGCCCAAGCCAGAAGTTAAGCTTTACAAGATTACTGTCATAATGAAAATAAGAATTATATCTGCTATACAGCCTTTATAATATGAAATACTTCTACTTGCATTCAAGTTTCATTTAGAAGTCCCAGACCTTTGCAAGTTAAAAGAAAACACGGCAGTGCTCAAAGACAGCATTATGGGGGAAGTGTAGCTTCCAGTCATAACCCAACTGATACTACCTGGGTGACCAGAGGTTTTCTGCTTATAAAAATGGTACTTCTCACAAACAGTTTTCCCCACTAGTACATTACCACTTCTCACATTATTTCATGCACTCCTTGATGGATAAAAAAACCCAAACCCCACACACTTCTTAAGTGCAAATCCTTTTAGATTTTAATGTATGATAAAGACCTTAAAACTGTCAGATTATAGGTTTACTGCATGTTATTTTGTGTTATCATATACTTAAAGTCTACTATCATGTTTTTCACAAAACAGTTTGGTTTTGCCTGGGGTAAAGATTTTTCAAGATGATGTCACTTACTAATGTTACTATGCTTTCCATTCCTGAGTATGTATTTCCTTTCTATTAAGTTCTGTTTCTTCATACAGGATAGTAATTTGCAGGACACATTTCTTAAGAAAAACATAGGGTTGAACCTAAGGTTCCTTAGTTTTTACTTATAAGCATATTGAACAACACTAAAGACAATCTCTGGGTGAAATATATGAACTCAGTTAAAGTGATGAAAAGAATCTGAAAAAAAAATGAGTTAAACTTCTTTCTCTTCTTAGAAAAGAACACTGGAAACACACACTTTTTTCCTACCTTTTTTCAATAGCTTTAATAAACATTTAGAAGCTTGAAAAGCATGCAAAAAATCTGAAACAGGTCAAGATGGAAACATCATATTCAAAGAATTTCCTGATTCAAGATAATGGATTGAAACCTTTAGATGTAATTGCAAATCCTATTCTACCTCCTTTCTGCTCTATTTCAAGGTTAAAAAATTACTAGCAACTTGTCTACTGCCTCAGAAATCAACTGAAACACTCTCACACGTCCTTTCTCATGAGATCTGGCCCAGGATCACATGAACATCAAGAGTTCTTATTCTAGATGTGAAAAGTTGGGAATACGTGCTGGTTTCACTGAAGTTTTACAGTAGATACCAAAAAGGAAGAACACCTTAAGTTCTGATGATATTAGTTCAATGACTAAGCTTTGACTGAACCTCAGATACGAACCTTACCAAATCAGAGCAAGAGATTATCTCCCTGGCTCATTTCCACATCACAGGCTAACATTTTTATTATTACTGATTTTCAGCCTAACTTCTGAAGGAAAATGGGATTATAGGACTACACTGTAGTTTGCCTGTCAATTCTCTGTCCTCTTCTTTTTTTCTTTTGTTACTTTTTTTTCCCCCCTCTCAAATCCATTGGCAAAGTTCAACCGAATTTGACAGAAAGGAACAAGTCTTAAACGCAAGTCCCTAGAAGTTTTGTGAAAAACAGGAGGTCAGGTAGCAGTGAGTTGCACAAAATAATGCTCATGTTGGGTGGCAAAAAGCAAGCAAAACATAAACATTATACGTTCTGTTGGTAGCAGCTGGATGGTTACGTAGCATCATCCATCCTGGTAACAAGTTAGTACTGTGTTGCTCTTAACTACTCTTAGCACATGCTATTTCTCATCTTCTCTGAGTCTCAGGGGAAAAAAGCTTTTTATGTTGAGTTAATGGACAAAAGAATGGAAGAGAGGAGATGAAATGGGATAACGAACACAGATCCTTACAAAACTGGGCTTCATCTGCTCTTACACTCATGAAATTCTTGTATTGTAACAGGTTGGTGGAGTTCTAAAACATCAGAGGCTAAAGGACATTTACTGCTATACAAGAACATACTTTAAGTCAAATCAAGCACAACCTACGTCTGAGCTATCTGACTTTTAATGGATTTAAGATTTTGTTCTTTCAAGCTGCATAGACTCTAAGAAGGTTTAGGGAAGCAAAATTTACCATAGCTTAGAACAGATGAAAAATTGGGAGTTATAGCAATGAAGAAGCATAAAGCAGTATGTCACACTTACTGTGAGCACAGCAGCAATTTTCTTGGCCACTACTGGACTGATTTGAAATGCATGAGCAAATCGCCACCCTTGAAGATCAAAGATAGCCTTGACTCCATTCCGCTGAGTCTCAATCTCCTTTACAATGAGTTCAGATGTGATAAGACTTACACGAAACACATCGTATGCCGTAAATAACTTGGGATCCCATTGTCCTGAAGAGTAAATAGATTGCACTGTATTACCACGAGGATACTACATACACCTGTACTTTTGCTTGTTACTGCTTCTGATGTGCTTCTCAGGAACAAGAAGTAACCAGCAATATCAAAGGTCCTGAAATAAACAGATTTGCCAGGACAGAAGTTACTTTGTGTGCCTGCTCTGTCACTCATCTTTTGAACTCTTTTTGTAGATGGTACCACCTAATGGTAGATAGTTGTAGATGCTACCTAATGTAGTATGTTCTGCCTATGGCCATAGCCTCCAGTACAAGGTTTTGACAGGAACAGCTTAATTCAGTAACAGTCATGTTAGCAGAAACTAGAGATCATCAATCCAATCAATTCATGTAATTTTTCTTCAGTGTAGTAATTCTGTCAAGATTCAGTGAATCCCACTTGTTTTTCTGAGGCCTGAGCAAAGAATTACATGGGATGAGCCCTAACCCTAGATGAAAGCTTCAGAGAACACAACTTTGCAAAGAAACACATTATTTTCTACTAGACCAGCTGATATTAAAACAAATCTTTGAAAGTTGGCAAAAAAAAATTTCTCTGTCCAAAACAAGCACAAAGATATAAGGTAACACATTGTCCTGGTTTTGGCTGGGATAGAGTTAATTTTCTTCTTAGTAGCTGGTATAGTGCTGTGTTTTGGATTTAGTATGAGAATAATGTTAACACACTGATGTTTTAGTAGTTGCTAAGCAGTGCTTACACTAAGTCAAGGACTTTTCAGCTTCTCATGCTCTACTGACTGAGAAGGCTGGAGATGCACAAGAAGCTGGGAAGCCACAAGAAGCCACAGCCAGGACAGCTGACCCAAACTGGCCAAAGAGATGTTCCATACCATATGATGTCATGCTCAGTATACAAACTAGGGAAAAGCTGGCCAGGGGGCTGCTGCTCAGGGAGTGGCTGGGCATCAGTCGGCGGGTGGTAAGCAATTGCATCATTGTATTGGGTTTGCGTGGCAAGGTTTTGGTAGCTGGGGGGCTACAGGGGTGGCTTATGTGAGAAGCTGATAGAAGCTTCCCCTATGTCCAATAGAACCAATGCCAGCTGGCTCCAAGACTGACCCACTGCTGGCTAAGGCCGAGCCCATCAGCAACAGTGGTAGCACCTCTAGGATAACATATTTAAGGGGCGGGGGGGGGGGGGGCGAAAACGCCCGACGCGACCCAAAGGGGGGGG
>VYZW01024885.1:3543-54648 GCA_013401315.1 Balaeniceps rex | reverse complement strand
GGAGCAGGTTTGCTGGCAGGACTTGTGACCCCACGGGGGACCCACACTGGAGCAGTCTGTTCCTGAAGAACTGCACCCCATGGAAAGGACCCATGCTAGAGCAGTTCATGAAGAACTGTAGCCTGTGGGAAGGACTCACGTTGGAGAAGTTCACAGAGGACTGTCTCCCATGGGAGGGACCCCATGCTGGAGCAGGGGAAGAGCGTGAGGAGTCCTCCCCCTGAGGAGGAAGGAGCAGCAGAGACAACGTGGGATGAGCTAACTGCAACCCCCATTCCCCATCCCCTTGCGCCACTCAGGGGGAGGAGGTAGAGAAAATTGGGAGTGAAGTTGAGCCCAGGAAGAAGGGAGGGGTGGGGGGATGGTGTTTTAAGATTTGGGTTTTATTATCATTATCCTACTCTGATTTTGATTGGTAATAAATTAAACTAATTTCCCCAAGTCAAGTCTGTTTTGCCTGTGACAGTAATTGCTGAGTGATCTCTCTGTCTTTATCTCGACCCACAAGCCTTTTGTTATATTTTCTCTCCCCTGTCCAGCTGAGGACCTTTGGTGGACACCTGGCATCCAGCCAGGGTCAACCCACCACAATCATGCATCACTTGCTTTATATATTCTTTTATCATTATTGTTATTAATACTACTATTTTATTTTATTTCAATTATTAAACTGTTCTTATCTCAACCCATGAGTTTTTTTCACTTTTACTCTTCCAATTCTCTCCCCCATCCCACCCGGGGGGGAGTGAGCGAGTGGCTGTGTGGTGCTCAGTTGCTGGCTGGGGTTAAACCATGACACATGTGATCATTTAACTACATCTTTTCTTAAAAGACTTTTGGGATTGCATGAAACAAAACAAGGATCTTCGGAGTGTTGTTAGACAGGGTTCTTTGGCTACATCTAAACAGTGAAAAACCAGCAAACTTCTCATCCACATCTAAACTGAATGTTGGTACGTGACTAGGCGTACACCTTGTTTTCTGTTCTCTTTCTCTCCTCCGTGCTGCATGCGCACCAGTAGCACAGTCTTAGCACATGGCTTTGAAAATTTGCATGGAAACAAATAATTGTTGGGACACTCAGACCCAAATAACCACATATTCTTGCAAGTTTTAGAGTTTTAACCTTAAGACTTTTTTTGATGCAGACAAGAATGCCACTAAAAAGAAAGTAAGTTCTTCATAAAGAATTGTATAGCAAGTCAAATGATATAACTATTACAGCTCAATAAACTCATCTTTATATTAACGTAAAGGTATTTTTAACAGGGAACATAAATATGCTACCTTTCTAGTTAAGACATTCTGATATTATCTAATTTTATCAACCCCTGGTGTTGTACCCATAAAATACTTTTATTTTGCTGCTCAAACTGTGATAATCAAAAAAAAAAAAAAAACCAACAACAAAACCACAACAAAACAAAACAAAAACCCCACAAAACAAAACAAAAACATCAGTGCCAGAGCCAGGTGTGAAACATGTCCAAGCAATTTTGTCACTCACCAATTCTGTACATCAGAACTTTGCTTCCATGTGGGTCCCTTGATCTCAGGACTCCATGATAGCCAGCATGCAAAAGACCAAGAACAGAAGATGGTTGTAAATCTGCACTTATTTCTGGGCATTCAATTCTCCACTTCTGGTAATTCTTCAGTAACTGAAAAAAAAATAAATGTGGATGACAGATAGCCATCAGGTATTACATGAAGAGCACAGTTAAAAATGTGTTTTCAACATGTGGTCACAGTCAGAGGTTTAATTCATTAAATTAGCTATCAGTTCATTGTGTATTTTAATCAAATCCCTCCTACTAGAAGGTTGCCATACTGGATCAAATAAGTGAGTAAATTATGATGAATTTAGAATCCTGTCAACCTGTTAATGGACTGCAGTTGTCATTTTGTGTCAGAAAAGAAATTGGAATATGGAGAAAAAGCCAGTAGTTTCTATGTAAAATACATCTAAAAAACAGCTTTCTTACTCAGGTTACATTTAGGATTATTCCATTTGGTACTGCATCAGATTCATTCAGGGTTTGTTGAACTTAGATGTCCAAAATCTTAGAGGAACATTCCCCCTTCACCATCCCACTCCACCCCTGCAAAGTATGGGCCCATTTTGTACACACAGTCATTAATAGTTTCAGTTTACTATTTGAAACAGATTTGATCATCATATCTAAAGCACATTTTCAAAGTCCCTCCTACCCCTCTGAAATGGCAGAATATAACAATGTAGTGGGTCCATTACACATTAAACTATTTCCTTCCCCCAGAGTGAAAATAATGAGAACCTGTTTTGCTAAAATAGAGATCCTGTCCATTATTGGGGACATGATCACCCTGGTTCCTAAAGTTGGAAGGCAGCATCATAAACTAGTATGTCTGAGGCACAGGAAGGGCTGTGTGTTGAAAGGCAATGGCCTAACTCTAAGGAAGAGTCAATTAAAGGCGATTCTTTCTGAGGTAACATCTGTGTAGAAGAATTACAGGTGATACTGTGAAAGGTCATCTTAGAGATGGATCATGAAAAATTAAGTTGGTGATGCAGTAGTTCTGATTTCCAAGTCTAATTACTGTTTCTCCTTTAATATTAATTAAGTGGTAGTAGAGAAAATTAACTCCTATGCCCTGCAACTAAAATTTATTTCAGCCATTTTGCATAGGTAAGTGAGAAACTATGCAAGACTATCTTCTAAAAAGCTTCCTCTCAATTCATCAACTAAATTCTGCCTCTGCTGTATCGCCCATGCTAAATTCTCTAGCACTGAGTTTGGAGGGTAGAGGAATAGCTAAGGCAAGTAACTTAGATTTTGTATTAAAATTTCCTAAATAGCTACAGTTTAGACTTCTAACCCGAGCCTTCAAAGAGCTAAAAGAATCAGAATTTTTCAGTACCTTGTTTCACAACAAACTGAAACGTAGGTTTAAATCATAAAAGTAGCATGCACAGGCTAGCCTTTCAAATTGTTACTGTATTTCATCAAAGAGTAACACTCAATCTGATCCTCAGCACAGTTTCGCAAATTAAATGTATTCACCACAATGAAAGCATCAAACAACAGTCTGTTATGTCTGTTAATTTGTATTAACAGAAATTAATTTTTATTCATTTCTCAATTACTCCATATTTCACAACAGAAACATTAGAATTAAAAAAACCTGTCAGCTCCAACTAATAAAACATAACCTTAAATTTCTTGTATCTATGCAAGTATCATTTTCTTCACTGTTTTCATAGAAAGAATGGCCGGAAGGAACCTCAGTGGATACCGAATTCATCCCTTGGAAGATCACAGCATCAGCTACGCTGATGCTTAACTACAGACTCTTAGAGGGAGACCTGAGACTCACCATCCTGTACCTCATAGCATGCTTATGCTAGATAATTAGCCTTATTTCTTACCCTTCCCTCTACTTTCAAGTTTCTTGTATCGTTTTACATAAAACATATATTTTTTCTTCAGCTTAAGGCTTTTCTGCTCAGATGAAGGTCTTAAAGTATTTTGAAGGTCTCATGACGAATTGTCATGAGGAAACTATTTATAAGGCATTACTGTTTGTCAGCAGAATTTACTTACAAATAGATGATATACTGATCAGAAATTTTCTATATCCTTCATGGAAATAGCACCTATAAATATGTATTTATAGGTACAAAAATGAAAAAGTTCATCTGTCATGCTAGAATCCCATTTGATTTGGCAATGAGAAAGTTGATAAAAGCCTCATCCTAAACCATACACTGTAGAAACATTTAACCATTAGAATAATTTTACTAGAAGCCTTTTGACTGCATTAAATCAGTTCTAGTCTAGGCTAACTTAAAAACAAACAAACAAAAAGGTTGCGGGGAGAGGAAGTAGGGAAAGTAATTTAATTTGTGGAATAGAAATTCACTATGATTCCAAAGACAGGCTTGATGAGGTACTCTGATTATCTCACTCGGTTAGTGCTTGACTCTCTACAAAGGGCACTGTTTGAGCAATTCCAACCGCTTTGTGCCAACCAGACAGCACTGTCAACATATTATGTTCTTTTCCTTGGTCTTTCCAATACAGACACTTAAACAGCAGCAAAATACAAAAACACCCTCAAAACAACTATGCAAACATCTGTAGCTTTGTCATTTCTCCCTTTTCTTCTAAAATCTGTTGTACCACAACTTAATGAACCTACATAACAATTACATAAATATTTTAAACATCTCTTTGAAGAGCTGCCTGCCAAAACCAAGACGAGAATAAAAATTATACCTTCATTCAATACCCTAAGTAAACCTATCTTGTCAGTACAGTTAGTTTCTCATTTTCATGAATATTTACATGTTCCAAGTTGGAAATAACAAGGATTTAAGTTCTGGACTTTGGGAGAAAGGGAATGGTGTTTGCAGCCTGCAACACACTCAAGACCCTTACAGAAGATATCATTTACCTACTGGCAAGTGCATTAAGGAGTAAATATATGGTTGGAATAGTTCTGACACCTTCCAGGACATGGGCAAGTGGTACAACTTTTAGACACATAACATGGCTAAGCTCCAAACATATTTCCCTTGGCCAGAAAGCCACGAAGTGCTGAAGAGTTGTCATTTGAAAACCTAATCTAATTACCTAAAATGATTTAGTGCTGAAGTAAAGGTTAGCATTAGATAATCTTCCACAGCATCAACAGCTAGTTTCGGGACATATTCTGTAAATTTTTACTTATGTAAACAATCCCTTTCTTAGCAGCTGGACATACTCAAGTCACACACAGCTACTTACATGAGTAATCCTTAAACACACAATGGAATTCAAAAACTAGCAGTGGGTACTCACAGTTTTACTTTATTTTGAAAATTTCTAGTTTAACATTGTTTAAACACATAAATTCACATTAAATATTTAAAAAATATTAAATTTTTTTTTAGTAAAGACAGCAAGGAAAAACATAAATATTATATATAACAATCAGTCTGGATATAGAAGATGAAGCAACCTAATATCAGGAAAAAGAGGAGCATTCATTATCCAGTACAAAAAATGGCTCATGTAGTTATAACACGAGGAAAACATCTCATGTATAATTATCTGTGTTTACAAACTGAATAACCTACTTAGCATCTGCTCAGCATCCGAAAATAGATGCAAGATAACTTGATAAATGGGGAAAGCTGGATGAAAAACTCCAGTGTCTGGAGTTAAGCATTAATTAAGAGTTTTTTTCCTGAGGTCTGCTGGGGATAGTTCCAGACTTCTGAACATCAGAGATGATAAAGTTACTGATTAATCCAAGATTCACGTGCTACAAAACAAAGAAAAGTGAACTTAGTACTTTACTTAAAATTAAAAGAACTAGAAAACAATGTGCTTGTTACAGAAACCAATGTATTTGTATACGTATTTTTTTTTTCTTGATTAATAACTATTTATTCATATTAACAAGGATGCTAGACAGAATGTTTAGGAAAAAATGTTTTCTATTGGCAATTTTTGGAGGAGAAACCAACAGCTCAAACTTTAGAATATAAACTTGTCTGTATACACACATAAACACACACCTTTGTGAATATATATTTTATATATTTTTTTACGTATGTGTATATAGCTACACAGAATTTAAACATATGGTATACACAGACAAAGAATTTAAATTATTTTTATAGAGACATAGAACTTTCCCAGTTCCACATGCATTACCTCTTTGCCAGCTGGGAGAAGACTGGCAGATGCGTAAGTTGAGGCATTTGACTTAGCACAAAGGGAAGACTGGCTGACTGATTTGTGTTTCCTCAACAGTCAGGCCAGAGAGCCTAACAGGGGCTCTTCCATCCTTTTTGAGGAATCCCTCTGTAATGATGGAAGAAAAGCAGCCAAGTAACTGATTTAAACTTGGTATTTATATTTGAATGATGTGAAGATCCTCAGAGATAATGCCTGAGACTCAGCAGTATGTTTGACACTATGGAAAACAACCCTTCTGGTACATCACAGTTATTCTAAGCAACTTACTTGCAGTACAACACACTAGGAAGTCTTGATTCCTCCATAAGTCAAATGCAGGGCAAAGACAAAGTCTGGCTATATACCTTCATACCAACCAGAACTCCTAAAAGGATCATAGATATTTAGACAGTTTTGAGTGCCATAAAAATAACGCTTACAAAAGTCTAAGTGGTATGTTATGAAAACATCTCAATGTTGCATTTTCACCAAATTTAAAGATTATACTCTGGGGAAACGAGTGAAAATCTATTTCAAGTACAAAAAGACAGTATGCCCAAGTCACTGAGAATTAGCCTTATACAAGAATTGTGGGATGTAATGCAAGGACATAATAAAATGCACTATGCAAAAATATTTATGGAGGAAAGGAGATGCTAGTTCTCCAGATTCCACATATCACTACCAAATCCGAGTGACAGTGTTTTTGATCACAACAATGAAGTCAAACACACACATAGCTGGTACATTTAAAAAGAGAACCCATTGCTTTAACACAATTAATGGAGACCTGTGGTCCTGCTTCTCAGTTTACAGCATATATAGCGGGTCGGTGTATCTGTACAAATTGATGAGCAAACAACATGCTCGGCTCAGGTACAAATTCATATGCAGACTAAAATCTTTTGCGGCATTAACATCTGATCCCTACCTATATCTCCCACAGGGATTACAAAGGCACGGAATATGCTGTAATGATGTAACACTGTTCTTTCCGAATGTTAATTTTTGGTAGGTAAGTATTGCCTAGAAGTCTCACAGGACAAGAAAAATTCTTATTTACCTATTGAAGATTTGTTGTGGTGTTTGACAGTTACTGTTAGTCTGGTGAAATGACTTCCTGTTCGTTTCTAGAGACAAATGTCTGCCAGTATTTCATGTGGACTGACTTAACACTTTCTTACCAATAACATTCATGCATTTGAAATCCTTTCATCGAAGCTATCTGCTTAACTTCACCTCTTCTTCTGGAGCCTGTACTTAAGCGGTTTGTGTTCATGCATACATCTCCAGCCACTTTCTAAGATAAGGCATTGGGCCAAGTTTAATCCTTCCTGTGATTCAAAATGCAGAAGAAGAATCCTCTTCTAACATGAGAATAGTCTGTTACTGAGCTTAACTGAATAATGATTGGCTTTAAAAAATACAGAGAGTTCTAGCTCTTCTTTGGGTTCTTCAATGCCAGCTACCTGTTTCAGTGGTGGATTATCTTCTAGCATGACATGTATCAATAGATCAGTACTTGAAAGCAAGTCTGGAATTGCCAGTGGAAAAATGTAAAAGATTGCTGTTGGAATCAGTCACCACAGAAGATTCAGAAATGGAATGTCTTGCCACAATCTACATGAGTATTCTTTTCTGAAGCATTTCCAAATGTTGATAAACTGAAATCAGGTAAATCTGTGTCAAATATTAACCAGGGATGCATCAATAAACAGCCTGGTCAGTTGCCGGACTCTTGATTCACGTGAAAGGCTAAGTATGAGCCCAGACTAAGGAAGATGCTTGACAAGAGCTTGAAGACCTTTGGTTATAAGCATTGACAGAGCCACAAACTTTGATTATCCCTTAGCTGCTCTACAAGTACTATGCAGTAGTACACAGGAGCCCAGTAGGCAAAAAGGGACTGTATTAGCCTGAACTCCAAACTGAGAGGCAACATCTAACCAGGATGGGAGGAGCAGCCACTGTCTGGACTGATGGCAGGAGGGCTCTGTCTAGGGTGAAGTACTAACATAACCTCTGCATGAGGTCAGACTTGGGTTAGATGAATATACATCTTATGACCACCACAGATTTTTGCACAATAATTCTCTTGGGCTTTAATACACCAATTGCAGATAAATGCATTGCATAAAAAAAAATAAAATAAAAAACCCCCAAAACCAAAAAAGTGCTTCTTTTCTTCTTCTCATGCTGTAAGAGAATTAACCTAGAAATCAGTGTCAGCTGGTATGTGAAAGATTAAGTACAAGTAGCTATAGCATTTGGAGACCTGAAATTCTATATAGAAAGATTAAACACAGGTGTTTTCTGAACATCAGAATCTCTTAGTTCAAAGAAGGGTCCAAACAAGAAATTTAGAAACTTAGCAGCCTGTGGAGAGTTGGAAATTCTGAAGATTCTAAAAAGACTTAAGTTTTCCAAAACTGGTCCCCAGCCCTAGAGGACTGATTCTCAAGAAGAGTATAGGAAATTTGCTATTTCGTAGACTCCATCTCTAAACCTAGCTTAGATTCCACACTCTTGGAGATTAGTCCTACCTACAAGACATCTCACAATTAATCACAAGAAAGTGCAGAAACATATGGGCCAAATTCTGAAGTGCCACTGTTCTGTCTACAGGATTATCAATAACAACCAATTGCGATGCAATTAGGAGTGCATATTTAGGAGCACATATTGTCCTCATTAAGCCCTGCTTTTTGTAACCAAGGAGTATAGGAAAAGAAAACGGCTTTTGTTGGAAAAGAAAAAAAAAGGCACGGTCCTACAATTGTTAGTGCACATGTCTGATATAAACAATCTCATGAACTTCAAGCAAAACTAAGATCCAGAAATACGCAAAGGAATCTTACTTGACTTGCTAGTTCTTCTGTTGAGGAGGAAAGGTGTAAAGCTGTGACACAAGTCTTATAAGCCCAATGAAAAGAACACAAAATACAATTTTTAAAGCTATTTGTGATTAAGGGCTTAATTTAATTTCTCACATTCTTGTTTATCTACCCTGATCCTGTAATACATCCATATGCAAACAATCTTCTCTTACGGTGACCAAACTTGGAACATCTACAGCGCAGAGAAGTCACAAACTAAAAGGTGAGGTCTGTTGGGCAATGCCATGTCATCAACATCAAATTCCATTAAAACAGTTTCCAGTTGGCACAAGTGAATAAAAGCTTTTGCCCTGGGAAGATTTGGAAATACTTTCTGTTCAGAAGGGTTAGTGTTTGTCAAACTTTCTGTAAAAAAAATAAACAATTAATAGCAATTTGTACCTTTGGGTATTAAAAATACATACACACTGTCTATATGGCAAAGAGCCATGCAAACAGCCAGGAAAATAAGAAAACTTACCAAAGCCTGAAAGAAGTGTTGTAAATGGCTAAACTCTAAGAGAAAAGAAGTTTTTACTCATAGCTTTACGTTAGAGTAGTTATAAATCTGTAGTGAAATGAGTAACATTACTAGTAACTAGTAATCTGAGCCTGATAGGCATGATAAGAATGTCCTTTAAAGTATATTGTTTCCTGATTGGAGTTGTGACTGTACCACACTTACCATAACTTCTACATTACGTGACGATACCACACTTACCATAACCTTTACGTTACCTCATCGAGACTGCACAAAGCTAGCCACTATACCGCATGTTTACACGGTGCCACGCTGAAGACACGGTTGACAAGCGATTGCTTACACCCTGAAGCTCCCTGCGTGGCCTTGGCCCACCCAAGCAGCGCAGCTCACCCACCCGACACCCGCGCCCTCCCGCTCCGCCCGCCCCCAGCAATAACCCCCCGCGGGCTTCTCGATCCCCCAACCCACCCGCCGCCCCCGCGCCTCGGCATCCCCTGGGCCTGAGGCGAGGCCCCCCGGAGGCGGCAGGGCTGTGGGGTGCGAGGCCCGGTGGGCCTGCGGGACCCCGCCCCGCCAGCGGGCGGTTGGGACGCCCCCGGGGCGGGCCCGGCTGGCTGACAGCCGCCGCGGGGGCTCGCCACACAGCGGGAGAGGCTGACGCCCTCTCCTCGCCCTCAGCGGATGGCAGGAGCCCCCCAGCCCCGCGGGGGGCCAGCGGCGGTGCCCGCTCCCCCCGTCCCTCCTTACCCTCCACGCCAGGTCCAGGTGGAAGTCTCGGGCGCGCAGGAACCTCACCAGGAAGGAGTCGGCGAGGGGCTGCGGCCAGCGCTGCCCGGGCTCTGCCTCCGCCCGCCGCCGCAGCTCGGCCACGGCGCTGCGCACCCCCGGCGAGTGGTCGGGCAGGTCGTTGAGGCGCCCCGCGCCCGGCGGCCCCTGCGACATCCCGCTGCCGGCCGGCTCTGAGGCGACGGCCGCCCTCAGCCCCGCCGCCTCGCTGGTCCCATTGGAAACCGAGCCGCGACGGAGCCCCGCCGGGCTGCCTCCGCCCCCGGCGGGGCTTAACCCCTGAGCACCCTCCCGGGCCGGAGGGGGAAAGGGGAGGAGGCAGGTGCGCCGCGTTCCCAGCCGGCCCGGCTGCGACGCTTAGTCTTTTGGGGTTGTTTTTTCACTTTTGTGGTCTTCACCAGTTTTTAAAATTTTACGCTTTAAGCCCATCTCTTGTTTTTCGCTCGCAGGTCTGAAAAGGACCCGCTGCGGGCTGGTCATCCCAGAGCCCTGAAAACCGCTAAGGATGGTGGCCTGCCTTTTAGGCAAAAATAATCCGTCTTCAGATATTAAATGGCAAAAAGCTGCAACCTCATTGCAGCTGGGAACTGCTGTGCAAAGGAGAGATCGGCGTTGGTGGAAAACTGCCTTGGAGCACCTAATCATTAACAAGAATATGCAGTAATAGAAATACATCCGCTCTGCCTGGAGAAAGGATGGTGAAATTGAATTCAACTTTAGTCCAACTTTTCTGCCCAGCAGTGAGTTCAATTACTGAAGGTGAAGAGTTCATGGCTGTTCATTAGTATTTTTATTATAACCATTTCCTTTGATTAGGTTTCCTTTGAGATCTCTCTGGCCTACTTAGGCTAAAAGCCTTACTTCATTTAACATACAATTTATAAGGCATACTTAGGCCTATTAAAAGGTTTACAAAACTTTGTTCCAGATTATCTTCCCTTTCTCTGGCTTTCTACATGTACAGTTAATGCTTCTTACTTACTTTTTGATCATATGTAGCCACGTCTTGGACTCTCACATACTGCTGAAATATGTACAGGTATCCCCCTCAGTTTTATGAATGTAAAAAAAATTCTGCCTAACTAAATGCATACAGATAAAGAGTGGGAGGAGTGTGAATAATCCTGCCAAAAAAGAGAGATTAAAGTGGGAAGTCAAGGGACTGAACAAGAAAGATAAGGTTGCAGGGGCAAAGTGTTGCAGCGAAGGATAAAAATTGGGAAACAGGTGGGTGTAGCGGTCAAGAGTATATAGAGGTAGACACATAGAATGGAAAGGCAGAGGAAGGCGTGAGGAAGTATGGACCTGTCCTAGATCAAGAAGAAAACGCAAGCTGGAAGTATAAGATGAAACAAAGAGAACAGAATGTGGAGAGGCCAGTAACAGCAGGTTGTGCTAAACCTTTTTTTTTTCTGGACAGAGCTGGACAGAGCCTCCATGGGAAAAATGGTATGCAAACGTGTAACCCAACCATGGGTGGCAGGACAAATGCAAAGGGATATCACAACAAGGTCATACAATGCTTTTAAATGCCACTTCCTAATTTGTTGAGCACTTAGTTTTCCCATCTCAGTGTTCTTACAACTTAGGGTTTTGTCTGTAAAACATAAAGTGTGAGAAAATACAGATACCTTTTATTACACCCTTCAGCTGAGCAACTCATAGCTTTTAGCTAGCTTTTCTACAAAATTCAGATTGCCATTCTGGCTTCATATTTGGCCAAAGTTAGTTTTACTAGCGGTTTCAGTGATTTCCCTCAAGACTGAGTTACAAAAATATCTGTAAATTTAAGGTTTCTAGTAAAAATTCCATGAGTGAGACTGAATTTGTAACGCTGATGAGAGCTCCTATCCCTGACCATGAAGATGTGATATCACCAGGGCTTTGCACAGAGGAGCCAACATGTCAAATACTTGATCCTTCACCAGAGCAATTAAGACCTGTTGCAAGACGGGGCTTGTAGGTAAAGCTTTGGTTTTGTTTAATTACATGTGGAAAAGAGCTCAAGTGCCTGAAAGCTCTGTCTAAATAAAATATGCCTGTTTGTAAACTTTGCCTTCTTCCTGTCCTTGGACTATAATGATTACTGCTACAATAAAGACTTGAAATAGTGGCAATATCTCTTAGATGTTCCGTTTTGGTGTATTCCTGTGACAAACAGACTTTTCCCAGATAGCTGGAATTTGCCCTCCTTCAGCAGAAGCTTTACATCTGTGTAAAACCTATATCATAACTTTAACAGGTCTTCTGTGGCAAGCATTCAATGGTTGTGTAGGCAATAGTCTTTGACTGTAAAATCACATACATGTACATTTTATATACATATATCTGTATGTATATGAAAGATGACAGGAACAAAACCTTTCTGGAGTTTAAAGAATTCTATCTGCTTAAGCTGTTTTTTCTTTACCTGTCTTCACATGTGAAGACTTGTGGTATGTCCTCCAAACACCCATCCACTAGCCAGTTGCACCAAAGATCCCACGAGCTCATTTACAAAATGGGCAGAAGGGCTTGGGTATGCAGCATAAGTGAGCACTTGGCCCAGAAATGAAGCCTTGGGTCACAGATGGATGTTGGAGGCAGACAATTTTTTTTTCCCAGAGATTTTGTAGACATTATCTGTGACGCAAAAGGTATTTTTCCAGTCAAAGACATGTGAAAAGCATTTACACCAAGATTGGGTTCTTACTTGCAACTCAAAGATCACCTTTCTGATACGCTGTATATAATAAGAAAATACATATTAATACAAAGTTCATACCGTTATATTATGGGGTGTTTGTAAGGCACTAAAATATTTCTGTAAGTTAAAAATAGTCCTTTGGTTAAGTAAACTGAGAACAGGGCACATGTTACAAGGACTCGAGCCTCATAGTATACTGTCTATGGGTGAAATCCTGAAGCTGCTGAAAGAAATTTGTTGTGTATTTCTGTAGTACTTGGTGCAAGGAAATCCTAACAATCACCCTGGCTAAAGTGTAGATGTGGCACTTAGGGACGTGGTTTAGTGGTGGACTTGGCAGTGTTAGGTTTACAGTTGGACTTGATGACCTTAAAGGTCTTTTCCAACCTAAATTATGATTCTATGATTCTAAGTTCAGAAAGGTCAGGGAGTAGGAGCTGTAAAAGTTAGTAGTACATCCATAGCAAAGCTTCTGAAGCAAATGGGAAAAGAAAGCTCAGCACTGAAGTCTTTTCCTTAAGAAGCATGAGTCTCTGCTCCTTTTTTTACAGGAAACTAAAAAAATCACAAAAGGTTTTTGAGTTTCAACCCTACAGTAGTAGTTGTATGTTCTTTCTGTGAATGATACAGGTAAGTAGAAGGACCTTGTCTTTCACACACACACATTTAAGCTAGCATTAGCACACAAATTTCAATAGGATCAAGATTAAGAGTTTAACTTTCATAGATGCTGAACACATTTTCAGTCAGTGAGGATAGCAGGTAGTCAGCATCTCTATAAATTAAGTTCTAGTTAACTTGCTTAAACTTGTGCAGAGAAAGCCATCTTGTAATGTTTAATTTTCAGATCTTTGATTTTTTACTAAGAATTCACATATTTCAAAAGTGTAAGTGCAGAGGTGTGATTCAGGAAATGAAGACAATAATTGGGAGAGCTGTTTTACAGGGTGCCAGATGGCTTGCTCTTTCCTCTTGCCTTTCTCCTCAAAGAAGCATCTGCAGCTAAACCGAAACAACCCTACTGTACCAAAAAAAATGAAGTTCAAGTATTTCTTCTTCGAGCTTATCATATATTCCAGGGTGCGTAGGCATTTGGGAAGAATTATGTTACCATTTATTAACTAGAGAGACATGTAATTGCATGTCATGTGGAAAAAAATGTTATTTATCACTCTGGTGTTTATTATGTATGGGTAAAAAAACCAGTCCTGTACAAGCAAACTCCTGCACAAATGCAAACCTCCAGTGAAATCCAGAGCAGACAGTCAAGTCAGTGGGACCCCCAGTTTGTCGTGGGAGTCTGTTCACATAAAGTACTTTGGAATATTACTGTGGAAGAAATAAATCTTTTAAGCTAAGCAAAATTGAATCAAGAACCCATTACTGTACTGAAGGCTGAGCATTTTCTACAGAAAAAAAAAAGTGTATAATAGTTGTCATCCTTCTCTGAATCAATACTGTAGGAATGCCTCAGCAAAGGACATAGTAATGCTGGACATGTCAGCCTTTCAATGAAGCTTAAACGCCAAGGTGTAACAGGTCTGGTTGTTGCAGTAAATGCTTTCTGATTTTTGTCTGAATTTCTCCATGATCCATCCTTCTTCTTGTCTGTCTGCTCACTGGTGCTGATAGCATTGCTCAAAACTTTGGCAAAGCTTTTCCTATTGTACTAGACCTTAAAATTTATAATATATTGTCTAGCAGGGTTGGTTGGTGACTCAGCAGCTTAGCAATAGACTTTAAAACTCTTGCTCTATGGTACAATATAATATAATTTGGCAATCTCAGCAGACAGTTGATGATAGGTACACTGGCAGAGAACTTGTTTCTCCTTTTACAGCACCATAGATTATTTGCTAAACCAGCTTGGTGTAAAAATAAGGGGCGGGGAGGTGTGGTATAAGCACAGTCCAAGCTTCTAGTTAAATTATATCTAGTTTATTCTGCACTATAAGACACTGCAATCCTTGGTGTGTGAAGAGATGATGAAAAATATTCACAACCAGGAACTAGCAGGGTAACTCAAGGACTGAATGAGTGATGAAGGGGAAAGACTTTGATCCTGCTGTCTTGCTGTAGCAAGAGTATGAATCATCTACACCAACCATTTGCAGAAACGATAGTATATTTACTGTCAGATTTATGGGCATCCCCTTGAAGTCTGGGCATGTTATAGAAGCAATAAGGGCTAGCTAGACCCAGCCCTGTCACGTGGCTGGGAGGATATGCATCTCACTATATGTGTGTAAAGAGAGAAGAGACTTGTGTAGGTTGTCTCTTCCTCCTTTCAAATAAATCTGTGCCCATGCATATGGGGAAGGATTTACCCATCGACTGTATATTTAATTAAATACTTCAGGCTTTAATTTCACTTTTCACAGTTTTCCGCCTATCACTCATTTTTAGTTGAAATTTATCTAACTAATTTCACTGGGTTTTCATTGAAGAGCTTCTGTAAACTGGTGGTGGTGAGGAGCCAAACAAAAAAGAAAAAACAGCAAAACAACAGCTCTTCAGCAAACTTCTTGTTATTCCCTGCATCTGCGTTGTTTCACAACTTCTGTCTGTGACCGCGTGCTTGATCTGGCTGGCTGTAGTGTCCCTCCCTGGGACCTCTGCTCACAATTTTTTGCTGCTTCTGCAGCTTGTCAACATTTCCACTATACAAGTGTACAAGTGATAAAAGATGCTAACTCAGATTGCTGGGGCTGACAGCCACTGGAAAGCTGTGACCAAAATCAACAAGTGGAATCCGTAGGGTGAATATTTGTGCATTCACGTGCCTTGTCTTTCCTGCATGCATTCCAGCATGTGGCTACTGCCTGCAGTATAGCTGCAGCAGCAGCGGTCTATGGGTTATGATTTACTGTAGCAAGTTCCCCTTTCCTTTACCTTTAATGCCAAGTACTCAATCAAAGCATGTTGTTTCAAGGTGTGGTTCTTTGCTGCCTTGTACTGAGCTTGATTGCAGTCTGCAACTACTTCGTCCTGTCAACTTTTTAGTCCTGTTTACGGTATGCAGCAGGATTCACACGGTAATAAATACAAGCCCTCGCACAGAAGCAGTATCCAGTGCCCTGACTTAACAAGTTTTTGCCTGGGAAGATGACTCTAAATGGAGTTTTACTAGCCTGGGAGTTAGGTGCTGACTCTGTGCTCTCAAGATGTGCCCATCTCAGAGTACTGTGCAGGAATTCTGCACTAAAATATGTCAAAAAGAAAAAAAAAGCCTAACAAGAAAATAAATTTCTGTTATTAAAACACAGTCACTGAAGAAGGGGACGTGTTGTTTCATATTAATGCCAACGTGATGGTTAGAACATTTGCTAGGACTGTAAAAGTTCCAAAATTGATTCCTCCCTCTGCCTCCAAATCCTTGTCTCCAAAAGACATGCCTTAAATGTTGTTAAAGAATACTATGAGAACACTCCACCCCTTAGCTATAGTACACATCGTTCATTAGGATTATTTGGGGTTTAGGGCATAAGACGAACCTGACAAGGTAGCATAGCAATCAGAGTACTAAATAGCATGTAGGAGTAGGAACTTTGGTTCAGGATCCTGCTCCAAGAACTGTGTATATATTCTACAAGTAATACACAAAGATATCCAGAAGGAGGGACTGCCAAACCGTTCTACTGTCATTGAATAAACATTGGTGTTTCTTTGGAAGCCTGCATGAGGCATGGAAATCTCAAAGGCACAGAAAAAAGTTATTTTTGTCTTTTGAAAAGGGGACATTTGGGGGAAAATAAAACATCTGCAGTAGTTATTTGCAGCAATTGTTGGCAAAATATTACTTTAGAAATAAGTGTACTAAGTATAATTTAATACATAGAAACTACTTAGATGTATGTATTAAATAAGTTTACTTTTGAATAAAACACTGTATTCTATCTAAAGACAGAAGTGTAGCTCTCATAAAGGTTTTTTTCTCTGAAAAAATTAGGAAGAAAGTAACAATAGGAGAACATCAGTACTGTTGACAGTAAACACAGACAGAGATTACAACCAATGAAGCTCAGCAGTGATTTATAACTAGAGATCCAATGTTATAATACAAATTCTGAACAAACTTAAGTTATTGTAGTTCCAATTAAGTTAGTTCTAGAGGAAAAGCTTGAAAAATTATCATGATCTCTATATATTAGCAGCTTCAAGAAGTTCTATAAACATAGAGACTATATAAGCCTATAATATGCAAGAATTCCAATTGTCTAAACCCACAAATATTGTAAATAAAATATATGTAGAAAGCATTTTTAGAATTGAAGTGCAAAGTCAAACCACAATTTTAAAGTTACTATTTTTTTTATTGTAAGAGAAAATATTTCATATAGAAGCTTCTGAAATTTTTGCCATTTCTAAATCTGACCTTATAAAGAAGGAGAAAACAATACAAAAGTGTTGCTTCAAAAGTTTCTGGGGTTTCCTTTTTTTTCCCCCTCTCTCTCTCTCTTTTTTTTCTGTGTTTTTTTTCCCCTCTCCATGCCTTTTCCAGATCAGCCTCCTGACAAAAAGACTATTTTAGAACTGGTTTGTTGACCCAACTGGGGTTTATACGTGAGGTACGTACTGATTTGTTAAGCACCATAAGGACTGAAAAATCCTGCTCATCCATTAAACGCAGCCCCTGCAGCTGGGTTAGGCAGCTTGCACAAGCAGCTACAAGACCTAGTTACTAGGATTTAAATACCTAATAGGTACCCAATTTTTATCTAAGGCACCTGATGTCCTTCACTGATTTGATTGTGAAATACTGCACTTCGACATAATTCTCAAATAGGAGGGTTCAGTTCTGCTCACCCTGTAATAAAATGGATCAGGGAACAAGTCAACTGTTAGATGAACATTGCCTCTGTACTGTTCGGCAGCTTTGAAACGTTCATAATCAGATTTTCATTATCATCACCTTGTCCACCCAAACCCACCCTGTATCAGGCACATTGATAAATGGGCTAAGGGTCTGAGTTAGATTCCACATAAATGAGAAGGGGACTGGAAGATGAAGGGTGAAGGGGCTTCAGGAGTGGAAAAGCTTGAGAACCACTGCTGTAGAAATTTAAACCTTAGAAATGAAATTAACCATGGTGCTATTCAGCTCAATAACCCCAGCAAAATTAATGGTTAATTTTATATCCTGAACAGGCCTGCATTTTCTCTGGTGATCGATGAATATTGTTGATTACCAGTGCTGTGGAGATAAGGATGACATTGATGAGATTTTCATTGATGTGATTGTCATTGATCTGATCTATTTGTAACCAGCGTCACAGAAAAAAAAAATGTTTTTGGCAAATAAGGTGGCACTACAAAGACTACTAAAAGCAATTTCCAGGGAATCAATTAGTACATGGTAAACTTTGTTCAATGGAGATTGTGAAGCTTTGAAGACATTCACCTCCCTCAGAAATCTGTGAAGTTTAAAGATTCTGAGTAAAGCAGAGTCAGACCTACTGTGTGCTTTTCACATGAGAATATACAGCATTGGTTCTCTGAGACACTGGGAAAACCATTTGCAAGCTGAAGCCTGTAAATAAAAACTTAACACTGAAAAGGGCACCTGCAAATATGGCAAAAATGTATCCAGGTGCACCGTGAACACATCTGTGCATGCAGAAATATAAGAGCTAAGCATGCGTGGTTACCTTTCGCTTCCATACCAGATCATCTGACACATTTTCCTGTCCTTCTTTTAGTTTTGTATCTATTATAATACTATATACCTCAGCAAGCTAAATGCAAACTTTACTTTGGGTCTTGCATTTTATTAGGGTTTAGGTTTTTACTTTGCCTGTGCTTTAAATAAATCGTCTCTCCTGATGAATTTATACAGCTGTCATTCTGATTCTAAATAGGAGAGAATCCAGTGTGTCATACTGTAGAAGAATGAGAGACACACAACACAGTATTGTTCCTAAGTTATATGGAAGGGAGAGATAATCTTTTTTTCAGACACTGAGATGTGTGTTAAGTTATGGTCTGCTACTGCTGATATTGTTGCAGTTTTACGCAAGAATATTCCTGTACAGATCAATTCTTACAATAAACAGACATTATGCTGTATCTAAAATTATAACTATTCTGTTTACAATGCAGAAAATGCAGTATTGCATTTTTTTTCTTTTTCCTCTTTGAAAAACATGTTTGTAAGTATTTTCTTGTTTGTATTTTTTTCTTGTGAAACCCAGATTTATTTATTTTTTAAATCATGCTGTTAATCAATTCTGTTAGTAGATATTTTAACAAGCAGTTCTAGGATACATCAAGCCAATTAGATGTGACCACACCACCATTCTGTTTGAAACAATGGGCACCTTCTCACATAGACAAGCTTTGGACTGCCAAAACATAAGTGCTATGACCAGAATCAGGCCACTATAACACACTGCTATGTAGAATCTATGCATTGTTTACATTATGCCAGGATTAAACCAATCACTTAAGCTCTCCCATCTCTTTATGTATTAAGCATCAATGCAGCAGCAATTTCCCAGGCCTTGTCCCTGCTGCTAAACAGGTTGGTGAGGTGGAGAGGAATATATTGCATTATTGCTTTTCACTCCAAATGAATAAAAATAATTTAACTTGTCATGATTTAGATACTTAGATAAAAATCAGGCATCAATAAATGCTGTGTCTTTACTGGAAAAAAAAAAACCTGTTTAGTTCCAGATACGTATAGCGCTGGTTTCAACTGTCTATAAATACTCTTTACAAATATTCTTTTGAGTAGGTGAGAAAAACATCTACTCCTCTATCCTAATTTTCCTTCCACATACTGGATTAAAAACTGCTCTGTGCTGCCTCCAGTTGGTACTGCCTCAACACAAAGAAATCTTTAAGATGAGCCATTGACTACCTAATTTCATTTAACAGCAGGTTCTCTGTTTCCAGCTGAAGGTCAATCATTTCTACTGACTTTCATAACATATTTTTACTGAGCATGTAATAGCATTGTCCCCTCCCTTGCCGACATAAGGCTCCATGGGCCTGGGCATTAATGTTTTATTTACAAAAGAGCCCACATGTAAGAAGTCAAGTTAGAGCCACAGCCTGTGGTTAGATTTCCATTCCTTCCTCCCAACACAGTACCCATCCTGCTGGCTGATCACCTGGGATCAAGGTGAGGTAAACCTGGGGGATGAGAAATACTATCCAGTGTGAACCAAGAGTAGATGACAGTGCACCTGCTGCTGGTGGCATGTCACAGAGCCAGTTTATATTGGAGAACCTTCTACAGGGTAGGCACCAAAGTCCGCTCTTCAGTACAGCTGCTGTCGCTGGGACGCGTCACTTTTTTTTGCCCTTTGCAAGACAGCAAAATTGTGGAGGTCCGGAGAACAACTAGTTTTAAAGAAATTCTGTTTATCCCCTTTCAGAGGAAATGCATGGTTTTCAAGATTGTTTTCTGAGAAGCTGTGTTGGGAAGCTACTGTTCGCTGTTGGCTATTGGAAGTTAGCAAGTGACTGGTTTTAGATGATGAAACTAATGAAGCCTAGTTTCCAGTGGACGTGTGTTTCAAATTCCTCCACCATCCTCAGCAGAGTAGGGCCAGCTGCCTTCTCTGCGCAGTTTGCTCCTAGACCCAAGGTGAGACCCTCCATCTGGCAGAGATGGTGGTGGTGTGCTGGCTGTGACTGACACGCGTACTGGCTGGTGAGCCTAAGTGGACAAGAGAGAAGTGAGGACAGCTGAGCTCATGCTGCAGCTCTTGAAGGGAGAGAGAAGGTCACCTCTGCCCTTTCTCCAATCCTTATGCTTTGTAAGGACTTAATATCTTTGGGCTCTTGCCTTTCTGTCAAATGTAGTCGATGTTAGCTGTCAAGTTCAAAGTTTATGAGGGGGAGAGACAGATCAGAGCCTGACTAACGGACAGACAGATGGGCAGGCAATGGGATCACATTTATTTCCTTGGGAAATCAGATCTGTAAGTCATATGCAAAGCTGTGGATCGTAAGTTGGTGGGTGGGATTTTCAAAAGCTCCTAAGACCCAGAGCAGCAAATTTATTTATGCACCTCATCTTAACTTGGATGAAAGGAGAATTAGGTACCTAAGTAACATTAGAAGTCTAACCTAAATGACTTTAACAGGATTTGCTGTATCACTTGAGTAGCCTTAATCCTGCTTGCTGTATTTAAAATGGTAGACGATTGGAGTTTTGGCACTGATTTAGAAGAGTCTATCATTTTATAAAGCTTACATAAAAGCAATGATAATGCCTGAAAACCTTGAAAAATTTAAAGTTACAATATCAGATGCCTTAATTCACACAATTTTGCATTGTCTTAATGGCAAAATGTCACTGGGAAAAGAAAGCCTTAGATTGGTGCCAAACAGTCAACACTGAAGCAATGTTCCTACAAGTTTTTACATTGATCCAAGCAAATAAAAAAAATATTGGATAAGAGATCTCCAATTTTCTATAGCCAGTTAAAACATATAGTATGTCAGAGAAGAAGACCAGTGAAAAGTTGCAAAGGCACAGTCAAGGCACAGCTTCATTTGGTTTGCATTACTTCTACATGTGAGGTGCGTAGCAAAGACCCATATGCCATGGTAGATAAGGTGTACTGACGGTGTCAAGACCTGTGAGCAAATTCTGGCTAATAACTATTGGCAAGAAGGATTACAGAGGAAAGTGGGCAGAGTGACTACAAGTATAGATGTGATACCTGTGTCTGCTGGGCATCGTGAAAGTAAGACTGGTATGCACCACTATCAAAACTAATTTCTCCTTGTCAAATGGAAAGCAGGTTCCATCAGTAGGTCCAACATCTCACACTCGGTATTTATTTTTTTCCCACTAAAGTTGCTTTTTAAGAAGACAACTAATTAGTTTTAAATTGTTATTTTTTTTAAACTGAGAACAAGGACTTTTTAATATGTTTTTCAAATAACCAATTTAAGCTAGGGATGTAAATAAATCTGTCCAGAGGACAACCATCCATTTACTGCATTCCAAGATTACGAAATTTGCTCTCATTTTATACTGTAAAACCCAAAACCTGTGAGAGCATACTGTGTCAAAATATTTGGATTTGGATTTAAAATGTCAGATATATATTTAGATATTGCACTTGCAGTGACTAGACAGTCAACATGGGACATTCCAGGAAAAAAATCAATCCAAATTGGTAGATCTCTGTGCAAGCAGATTGGTAGATCTCTGTAAAAGCTTTGAGTTTAAATGAGGAATATCTTCTGCAAAGAAATGGTTCTGAGTAGTTTTACTGCAAAAGCTAAATGAGTGGCTTGATTTTCGAAAGTGCTTAAACTGGCACAAAGTACCAAAGAAGGATAAAGGACTTCTGAAAATTATAATGTTTATTGAGAAGCTTATCTCTAGGAACTGACAAAGTAGTTGGGCAGAGACTAACAGTGCAAATAGCTTGACCCATTTAAATTCTGGGTATTAGGGCATTATTTGCCCATCTCCCTGACAGTAAAACCAAAGCTAATAAATAACCACATTACATCATCATTCCTTGCTGCCTTCAGGGAAATCCTGTTTACTTAGACCCTTGTCTGCCAAGTGAAACAATATTTGAGTTCTTGAATGACATAAAAACTTTAAACCAGGTTGGCAATCACTGGGTATTCACTGACTCGGCTGAGTTAATAAATGAATTAGGTATTTTTATTCTTGATTTTCTTTACCATTTCTTCCATGAATTCAACTAAAAAGAATGATGATGCTGCCTATATTGCCTATACTAATCATATTCAGAGTCTCTATAGCAGCACCATTGAAGGAAGCATACTGGAGCCATTTCTATTTCATCAATGTTTTCCTTTCTTTTAGTGCATCAGGGTAGCCAGAGGACAGAACTATCCTTAGACACCGAAACAGTCCTTCCCCTTCCTTTCAGCTGTCCAGGCAGGGGAAGTTGGTATCATATCAGTGATTAATTAAATGAAAGGCATGAGCACAGAAGGACTGAGAAGGTAGTTTCATGATGTGGTGAACCCAAAAAGATGCCTGTGATTCCTAAAAAACATGTAAGATTAATAATATTAGGTATGCATTGTTGGTATTACTACTATGGTTGATGTTACTGCATTACCCTGTTCTGTGCAGACACAGAACAAGTTGGTCCCTGGCCTCAGGCAGCCTGCATCTACATATAAAAAGACAAAAAAAGACAGATTTAGACAGAGAATAAGAAAACTGAAACCATACTGGTCAAAACAATAAACCTAAATTATTGCATGTCTGCACCCTAGGTCTTGAAAAGCCTGGAAATGTCCTGGACAAGAGCTTCAAGGAGGGACTGAACTGAGAAAATTCCTTTTGTGGAGCTTTTCCCAACAGTGAGGGCAAAAGGTGGCCTGCACCTAATTCTAACTCGCTGCTAAAGAAAAGCTGGTGCCATAGGTTAGATGGCAACAGTAAAAAGGATTTTTTTTTGATTTGAGGATAAGCATTTTAGGTTTGATGTGACAGAGAAATGGGAGTATAAGGATGCACACAGAGCTAACACTTTCAGATGTACACAAAAAGCAATCTTTACAGCAGCCTCATGGGTAGGTGTGAGCAGGGCAAGACTGATTTTGATAAGACCAGAAAAAGGTCTCAATAAATGAGACAGCCCATAACATGAATGAGAACTTCAGTTTTGTGAGTAGACAAAGAGAATTCTATCCTGAACATGTTATGCAGAGGGAATTAGTAAAAAAAGAGGTATGAACTAGGGATAAGATACAGAGGAGCCTGACAGATGTTCAGGTATAGCCAAAATGACAGGCAGAGACAGATGACACCTGCCATGGCATCAAAGAGGAGGCAGAGAAGGGTTGGGCTGCAAGGGGGAGACTGTTGGCTAATCATCCATGAGCGGAAGCCAGGCAGACATACTAATATTTTAGTTGCCAGTGATAAATGTTTTGGAGGTGAGAATTGGATACGACAATCCTAAAAGAGTATAACCAATTGCATAGAAATAAATGGTATTTGATATGTATCTGAGAAGCCAATGTAACCACAAAACAGAGCACATACCATAGTCTATCTCAGAGTAGTTGTTAGTCAACTCTGTCTTGTTGCAAAGGGGTAAGGTATCTCATCTTTGATTTCTAACAGAGTTGTTTCCATCTCATATTAGCCTATTTTTAGACTAAGTGCGTAAAAAGCTTTGCTTCCAAACAAAAATAATATGAACTTAATGCAGATGCCTGGGATGGCCTGTTACCGACCTCTTTCTATTTGGAGAAACAGCCATTCACTCCAGCTTTTTGTTTGCTTGTTTGCTTGTTTTCCTTACATACTCAATGTTTAATTCATAGCCAAAGCCATGATTATTCATCCTCTTTGATCATCTTCATTCTGTGAGAGAGCCTGTTGAAAAACTACAGAAACTATGCTTTTAGGACTTCATTACCTGCTATTTCCCTAGCTTTTAAAAAGCCTGCAAAGCAAAGCATTTTTCTTCCCCTTGACAAAGGCTGTGTTGGTCTGGCTTTCTATCAAGGTACACTTCTGCAGTTCTGTCCTCAGATTGACTTCTCTCTGAACTTTCTACTTTCTGTCTTACAGATCACCCCAGAAAATGTTTATAAACCACTGACATCACTCAGTTGGTGGAGTTACACCAAGAATGTTTAGTTTAAAACTGCTCTATCCTGAGCCTGGCACAAGGAGTAGCTCCCTCCTTCTTTGAGGACTCACAGAGCCAAGGGCTTCTTTCTTGACTCTCTGCTGAGATGACCACCTACAGTTCTGGCCCTGCCTGTGTGGCAGACTCACATCGCTGGTCAGTGGTTCTTCTGGTGATTCTGCCACTGACATCATCAGAGCAAATATTTTATCAGTTTCCTCTTTAGCCATGAAAATGAAATAGAAGCGGTAAAATAAGAATTAGGTTGCTACCCCCCCCCCCATTTAATAAATACATAAATTAATTAAACAATAAAATCAACTAATCCGATCAACCCAAATGTGGCTTCTGGTTTAAAAAAAAGACTTTAATTTTTGGGAGTATACATATTGAAAAATGAAGATACTCAGATACAAAACTAAACCCGGTGTTAAACAGTTGTTAAGCAGCAACAACAAACTGAGGAAAGAAAATAGTATATATATAAAAGTTGTGTATCCATTTCAGAACTACAATAACAAAGAAAAGGAGGAAGCCTTTGAACTATCAACTTCCTATTAATTGAGGGTTGCACTAACATTTTCTAATCTGCATACTTCAGATTACTGATATCAGCATTATTCCAAGATGCATTGCACATAATTAAGCCTATTTTTTCACGTCCTGTAAATCATCTTTGCACAAAATGCTGAGTTTATGATTAATTTCTTCTCTATACCTTTCCAGTGACCCAAATCCTTCTTTTTTCCTGTGAGATCAATATCCTTAGGCTGTTTCTTCATAGACTATGTTTTCAACATGAAAAATACCTAACATGATGTAGGCATACAAAGGGTGAAAGATTAGCTTCTCATGTACATCACCCTAGCTTATATATCTTACTCTGCTTCCCACCCTTGTGGTGAAAAGAGCCTTTGTGCTTTGGCCATGAGCAAAACAGACTTTTCGTTAACCTAAATGACACATTACATTTGACTGCATTTATCAATAACTAGGTCTGAATTCTCTGGGTTCACATGTGCACCCTTTAGAGACTTTTATAATAGACTATCTAGAGTCCCTTCCACTGGCAATTCACACACACTTTTCCTTCATACCCTGCCTCAACATTAATTTTAAACATTTTTCTATGAATAACAGAAGCCTGGCTTACTCTAAATTTGTCCTGTGTCTCTTAAACTATTCCAGCTGTGGTTACTTCCAATTTCCTAATCCTCAACAGCTGCTAGTGCAGCACCTCTGATTCCTCCCCAGCCCTCAGTATTACCTTCACTTTCCCATCGGGCTCCCCCACTTCAGTTCTCCAGCTCCCTCACCCCAAAACTGAAGCCCTCCTAAACCTGCCTGGCAATCAGAGCCCTCTCATGGGTCTCACCTTTGCTGGCATCCTTCTCAGGTAAGTCTTGCAGGGGCTGTGCGAGTGTCAGCACTGCACGGGTATGGCCTGGGTAGCTGCCCTTGGCCACCTGCCTGCCACCGTAGGCAACCAAAAAGGATAGGAACACATTTGTTTTGTTTCCTCCCTCTCCTTCTTCATCTATGCCCTGCTCACCATATGGGTCAGAGGAGTTTCTTCTCCTGTGATCTGCAAAGAACAGAGAAATGCCTTTTGAGGGGCACTTCCCTCAAAACCACATGCTGAGTAAAGCCTGGATTGCCAGAATTTCATCTTCAAGGCAGAGGGAGAGGACATCGCAGTGGCCCAAGGGCTGAAGGTGTCACAGCTTCACCTGGCAGCTAGAGGGGCTCCAGAGCTCCCACTGGGACGCTGGGCAGGTGTTTGACAGGACTAACACCCTCTTTGATAGAGAAGCAATGTCAGGAAAAAATAATTGTGCTAAAAGCTTGTACTGTCAGATTGACAGGCAGGGGAATTACCAGGCAACTGACTGGCGCATAGCTGACCGAGAAGTCTGTAGTGGCTGTGCTTTTTTCAAAGCTCGCAAGAAGCTGGTTTACATTAGGAAGAGTGATTGCATAGCAAATGGCTAAAGAATAACCAGAGAGAAGCCTTGGTCTCCACAAGGAATTTGGCACGGTGTCCATAATTCATACCTGCATAACTGGCCATACATGCCTTCCTGCCCCTTTCCCCAGACATGTGCAGTAACATCGCAACAGTCTGCCTTCATTTCTTTTTGGAAGTTAAACTTCTTTCAGGACTGATGAGGCACTTGGGTAATGCCAAGCTTCCTCTTTATTTAATATATTTAAAGAACTACTTATCCAAATCACTTTGAGTCTGGACATAAACAACTTCTTCAAATGGCAAAAATACTAATGGAAAATTATCTATTTTGAGAGTACCAGAAGTGAAGAAACATGGAAATTTATAATGGAGAGCAGTACATCTCCATAATGGTGAACACCTAGTTTTACCTCTGAAACAGAAAACTTGATTTTGGAAAAGAAGGAACCCAAGCATTTGGATAGCAATCTTATTCCTGTTGCCAAGAATATTCCTGTTGGAGCTTTGACTAATGAATTATAGTTTAACATTTCACAGCCACAATAATTCCCAGTTGGCCCTAGATTTCTGAGATGGGCTTGGCAACCCTGGGTGAGTCACACCGGGGTAGCTTATTTCAAGCACCACCTGGTGGATCTATTTAAAAGACACCATAAAAAAAGAAAGCAGTTAGCAAAATATTTTAGCTTCTGAAGGTGGGAATGGTAGCTGTCAGTCTCCCCTCTTTAAATGTTGCTATTTGATTGCTCGTTAATAGCAGTCACAACAGCTCTGAAAAACACTAAATTGGTGAAAAAATACTAGTCTGTCAAGCTGTTCAATGTACAAAATTCAGCTCTTACTGAGCCTCAGCATAGGACATTCTCTTCCCAACTTATTAGGCCCAAAACGTTATGAGAGATATGTCCTTTAATAATCAGAATTCCCTGAGTAAAGAAAAATAAAATTCTGCTTTCAAATGAAAACAAGTGAGAAAGACTAAGATGTCGTGATTTTAATAAAGGAAAATAACTAACCAAAGAAAGAAGGTACTTCTGATCTTGCTCACTGGTCAGTAAAATATGGCTATATAAATGTGTAAGTATATAATTTTTAAAATGTAGTATATTATGCTTAGAGACACTTGATAGGCCAACTATCTGAGCAATTTCCTAAAATAAAAATAATATAACATGAATCAGTATGATAAGTTTATTAATACTTTTATTGTTTTTATTGATTTAATTTAAGTATGGAGGGACGGTTACTTATTTTAAATTCTTTATTTGATCTGAGCATTGCATCATAATGTATATAATTCATACATTAAATATTACCTATGAAGAGCATTTTTCAGCTAGACCTCAGACTTATTGTTGCAAGAAACTGAGATTTGATTGAAAATATTAATATATTGAGATCTTTAAAGTGATGGGTTGTCAGCCTAAAGTAAACTGAGTTTGCCATGACTCAGGGTGGGGATGAAACCTTGAGCACTTAAGTACTTATGCCTTGTCTAATTAGGGGGCTAGCCAGTGCAGACCTTGCAATTAAGATTAGGGAATAGAGATGGCAACTAAAATACAAAATAGAAAGAATACTGTGAGGTGACAACAATAAGAGAAAGTACTGTCATGCCAGAATCAGCATAACCATTTATGAGATGCAGTTACTGACGGCTGAAAGATCAAAACAGTGGCAAACAGAAATGAGTGAAATAACTGAAAGCAGAAACCAATGCTCAGAAAAAATAATCCTGAGCTCTCTGCCCTTTTGAGTGGACTAGAATTAATGGTGTTGATCCAGCAGCTGATCAGACATTTGATTACATAGCTTAATGAAAAGCCTTAAGAAAAGGGACAGCTTCTGTGTCTGGAATGAAATATAAGGATGTAAAAACGATTGTATGTCTCCCTTTGATGAGGCTGTTAAAATAAAAATGGATTCACAATAGCCAATAGGTTATGGGTTCCATCACGTAATTAGTTGTCAGCTGTATTTGATATTTATTTATTCAGTTAATCTGTATTTAGAAAAAAAAAACCCTCTTAGTTCTAACTTTTGTATATTGAAAGTATTCACCCATTTTACACTAAACTCACAGTCTAGATTTAACTTTCTATTTTACAGTAAGGCATGACTGAAAATAGATCAGTTCTTGTAAGGAATACAGAGCAACAAGCAGTGATAAAGAACAGACATTTGTCATTAATGAGGAAACATAGTTACTTTCAGTTGACTGAATGGAAATGAACAAAGTGCTATGTACTAATCATCACAATTTTATTTTTATTTTGAAATTACCTAAGTTTTTTTGGTCTGCATGTGGTACAAGATATCTCTGCTTTAAAACAGAATTTAAGTTGCACTCTTCCTGTGAATAATAATAGAGGAATCACACTTTGGTATTCTTTTGTAAATGTTTGGATATTAAAAAATAGAAAATATATTTATTTTGTGCCTAACTATATAAATACCTTTATCCTGGGGACACTGGGTGGCAATGCTGACAAAGTAGGTATAGGGCTTATGTATTTCAAAGAAAACAAAACTTTCTCCTTCTCCAGATTTGTATTAAATACTTTAAAGTGACACAAATACAAAATAGCAAATGTTCTGATTCACAGGTCTCCTTCTCCCACATACTGTGGTCAAGGAAATAGTCAAACAGAAAGATTAACTAAATTCTATCAGCCTTTGGTGATTAATTCTTTTTATTATCATACTGATAAAAGGGTGGGTGGCTGGATTTTGTGCCTGCAAAGGTAAATTGTAATGATGGTTTAGCAATGCAGAACTAATATATAATGTAAATCATAAAGCTGCCTTCTGCAGCTTCCATATTTTTGAGCATCAAATTCAGCTTGGTGTCAATGGACACAATTCCACTGACACTGTATACTGATACTAGGGTTGAATTTATCCTCTTGCATTGCTCAGGGAGAATGGATGTACATCTTTTTCCTGGTTTTTTTGTTCAGTGAGAGACCATGGCACTCAAAGTACATAGAGAAAAACGGCAGCCTTTCTGGTCAGTCAGAACCGTGCTTCCAAGGACTCAGAAACTCTTGCTTGTATCCAGATCAGGATTTATTAACAAGACTTCAGCATCCCAGAAGGTAGATTCTTTTAAGGAGATATGTGCAGTATGTAATTCACAGATAAAGAAAGTTACCATAGTTCGTTATAAAAAAGTTTGATTCTAAAAAGGTGATTCTGAACATAAAAATATTTCTTAAAGAAACAAAGATGACAATATAATCTACATAATCATGCATAATGGGAAGACATAAAGTGATATATATATAAAATTTGCATATACCTTAGCAGAGGAACGTGTTATGGACGCAAAAAAAGATAATTATTGTAGGTATTTTTAAGGCAAATGTCTTTCAGGAACACAATTCTTCACTTATTGCCTTACTGCACCCTTATTTGGTGGGGGTTTGTTCGACCTTCTTGGGAAAAAAGAAGTGTGGAGAAATAACCCAAATTATAAAAGTATGGCCTGAAAAATACTGCTTCTGATAGGAAGCATACCATACTGTTTTAAATGTCAGTAGATTTTATGGAGCATAATGGAGATTTAGGTAGGTGTTGTAGGCATTAAACACTCACATAAATAATGAATTTTGACAACAGTTTAAGAACATTAACAGAGGACTCATCTTGCATAAACATACCTGTATAGATAGCAGGGCGTAGACATAGGTACAGGGTTTGGGGAGAGGGATTACTCTAACTTGCTCAGGATCTGTCAGAGCAAGCTAGCTTGGAGCTAGCACTGGAGTTATCCTTCCAGTTCCTCCTCTTCTGGTTAGCAGCTAACATCTCCTAAACCATTATGCTATATGACTTTTGAATCTAACCACTAACAAACTACATAGCAAAAAGTATCTAGGCAAAAAATGGAAGCACCACTGACAGTAGGATTTTAGGAAGTTTTGTAAGGTTATAAAACTGATAAAAATGTTCCAAGTTTAGAAATAAGATTAATGGAATAGGATGTGGAATGAATGCCAGGAGCAGAGCCAAAACCCTCATTCTACCAAAGAGCAAACTTGCAGAACTTCTTGAGCAAGAATGGAAAACACAGAATCCTGTGAAAAATACATAAGCTTCTCCCATTTAAAAAAAAAAAAAAATTAGTAAAAGTTTTAGGGAGAAAAATAGGACACTTCTGTGACATGACAAGAGCCAGCCAGTAAAAACATTTCATTTATCTAATGAAATAGTCAGAGTGCAGTCAAAATGCTGGAGTCACATGCAGAACATGACTTCAGAAAGGTTTACAGGTATTTTCCACCACGCTGAACAGAAAAATATTAATAAAGTAGTAGAATCGGGTATCCTTTCCATAATCTATTTAATCCTTTTTTCCAAAATAAGTGCCAATTATGGAATGGGTGACTGTCGCAGCAAATGCACATCATGTCTCCTTAACATAGTAAACTTTGTTTTCACTACAAAGATATTCTTGAGTCTAATGTCAGACATGGGAATCACATAGTTTGTCTTTGAAATAATTACAGAATCCAGTTCATGACATTATAATAAAGAATAGCATTCAGTGCATAGTCTCAGGCAAGCAGGTTACCATGTGAGGCTTAGCTAAAATGCTAGCTTTATGTATATTTACCTAGAGCTCATCAAAGCCAAGTCTTGAAACAGGAATGAAACACGTAAGCAGCTGTGCTGGAGTACAAATATCACAGGCTAAAGGGAACTAGAGAATCTTTTCTTACTACAGGTCACCTAAAAATATTTGGGCAAACAGTGCAGTATCAGAGCACTGTCTGTACAATAGTTCCATGTTTTTCTGGTCTGGCATATGAAATTACTTGAAACAGGGTGGGAACAGGTCATGCGCTGCTGTCTACAGTGCATTTTAAGAAAAGAGGGTTGCTACTTGCAGGAGTGTGTGTTTTAAAGCCACATGCAGGAATTTCTGCTTTTTTAAAATTAGAAAATTGTTGGTTTTCCTAGATGTTACATAGTTTGCTAATGAACTGGAAAAAGTGTGGTCCTAAAAGTACTGTGTCGTGGCCCAGAAGTACCCCAGCTGAATAAACTGTGGCCAGTGGTAGTCTTCTCCAGCACAGTGTTTGGTTGTTACCCTGCCCTCCGGGCTGTAGTCAGCATGATGGATGGCATAGCAAAGCTTCAAACGTGCAGTTACGATGAGTAACGTTGTACACCAAAAGGGAGATTGCTCTATGTGATTAGGAGCAAAGGCAACAAGAGACATTCATTTTACACAAAATATGAGTGAAACTTAGATTAAAAAAATAGACTGATGGACAGAGAGGGTTTCAGGGAGAGAATGTAAGAAATAAAGGGGATTTTTTTTTAAGACTGTCTTTCTTAAGAAGAACTAATGAGAGAAGATCTGTTGGCAACTAATCATTGTTGTGGACCCAGCCTACTGTAATATGTGACTACATGCTCCCTTAAAACAAATAGTTAGCACACACTGTTATCAAACATACTAATACTTTACATTAGTATATATCTGTAAAAGAGTGTGCCAGTGTGGAAAGCTCCCGTCTTGCCTCCTACTCCCAGATAATGGAGCCCACCCAAAATAACACACTGGGTAACAAAGGAAATAAAATCAAAGTATCTATGAGGTGAAATCATTGTTTAAACACCAGAATCTCTTTTTTAAAGACAGCATATACTAACTTAGCTGCTTAACTCTGTCAGTGTTAGCTATTACACTCTATTTAATTGGCCATCAATTATAATTTTATTCTAAGATTATTTACAGTCCTTTCCCACAATTTTGCAGTCCTTTCCTACAATGTTTTCCTCCAAACTCTTTCATAAGTGCAAGCCTGTATTTCCTCATTCCCAAGTGCATCAACATTAACGTATTGTACAATCTTATCACTCTTTTGTGGTCAGTGTATTTTCCAGAATGCCTGTTGCATATTTTGAAATTCCCTGTTCCATAGATCCTCATGTACTATTCAAAATTATTCAAACCTTGGAAAAGAATGCTTGCTGGAATCTGCGACCTGCCCTGGTCTTCAGCATAGGATTGAATTTCACACAGGGTGCAGAGCATGTAGTTATTTAACTACCGACCAAACGATATATGATAGAGTCTTTATATACTCCTATTTTTAATAGCTCGGAACTATTAAATCTTACACACACAGAGGGAAATTGTTTATTTATCTGCAGTTGAGCTCCGTTTTTCACTCATTTGTAGCTGCGTTATGAGGACTTTCACCAACGTGGTGATCCTGCGTGCCAGATGAAGTTGGGCAGCCCAGTCTCTTGACCCCAGAGCCGGGGAGCACAGGTGTAATGCCGATGTGCAGCTGGAGGTCTGCTAATAACTGGGACACTCTGGAAGGCAAGTTCCTCAGCAGTGACCTATACCTGAGCTTTGTCTCATGAACCATCCACAGACTCTCTCAATCCCAGATAATCATAAAAATGTTGGTTGGTGGGGATATCTAGAGGCCACCTAGTCCAGCTTACTGCTTGGAGAAGGTCTTTCGCCAACACTAGATCATAAGCCATTGATATTTTTTAAAATATATTTTTTGAGGCAGTAGAAACAGAAGAACACTAGTAGCATGTATTTTCTACTTATTTAATATGTATTTTCATAATCTTTTTGAGCTGTTAGGTTACACTGAGAAACACAGACATCATGCTATTTACAGTTTGTCTGTTACCTGGTATTAGTTTGGAAGAGTCTTGGGGCCACTTTCTATCTGTAGCCAAGACTTGACAAAGCACCTGTTTTACAGTCCAGTGACAGCCTCTGAGACGTATGAGAAAATAATGGTTATTTCGACTTGGTCTTTTTTACATTTTACTGGCTAAGAAAAGAATCCTCGCTACATTTTCAGAGTGCTTAAGAACTTGTGTCTTAAATCTCAATCATTTTCAAAGAAGTTATTACCATAAAGTTTTCTTAATTTTTAAAATACATGTATTCTTCTGGTTTTGTCCAGTGGACCTGAAGGGAAAAATGTATCTCAAAAGGGTAAATGCAGTCATCCTTTTGCCCTTTAAGTTTGCCATTAAGTTGGTACAATCACTACTCTGAAAGCAGTAATGGAAAAATCGAAGAGGTTTTGTTGAACGTAGCAGGGAAGACTTTGATAAGGACCTACCAATTTCGTGGTTAAACAATGGGAATTGTCTTGCTCCTGAGCTCTGTTGTAGTCTAGAGCTACATTTCTAGAAGGGTGCCAAGACCTTTTCAGGGTTATGAGCACACATCCATTCAGTATGCGTTTCAAATAACCACGAGGAATGGGAGTCCTGAAGAGAATGTTACTGTTGGTTGGCACTCCCTGTCCAATTAAGACCAGTTGGAGAACTGCCGGCATAGTGGCTTAGACATAGCTCCTCCGTCTGCACCAACTCTGAAAGTCATGCACATGGATGATGCAAATCTTCAATATGATAATCCAATGGCAAAGGGTGGTGGAATCAAACTATCGTAGTTCAGATCACAAATGATCTTCCTGAAGGTAACTATTATACGATGGAAAATTGGGGGGGGGGCGGAAAAGAGGCCTAAAAGCATTTTGAAAAACGAACCGTATATATTTCCAAAGTCTTTAGAGCCACATAAGGCCGGAACTTGAACTATAATATTACAGAACTAATTGCCACAGAGCATTCCAGCAAATCCTCAGAGGCTTGCATTATTCCCCATCAAAAAGGTTCATTTGAGCCTAAGACTTTGTAAAGCTTGCAATGCAGACTGGAATCCTGCTGAACTTGCACTCTCTTTAAGGGTAATTTTCACTCTACCACATTCCTAATGGTATAGATAAGGAGGAAGAATGTAGAATCACTTCCCAGCACAGATATCAACATTATCAAAAACTGGAAATATTTGCAGCACATTGGATTTTTGTCACACAAATCACAGCAACCATTATAAACCGAATTCAAAATTCCTACTGCTTTTATTTGTTCCACTGTTATATTGCATATTCAACTGAATAGATGCTATTAAGTCACTAGGGGCCAGCACTTTCTCAAAGGCAATACAGTACTTCTATAAGAGAGGCAATGTTCAAAACCCCTCCTGACAACTGGCGTGGTGCTGTGAACCAGATGGTTTAAAGCCCGCTGTTTCATTGGCCCAGATTCCCTAACGGATTTATGTGGCAGATTCTTATCTAGCATTGCTGATATCAAGTTTAGGTCTCCAAGGTCAAAACTGGAATCTTCAATGCCATATTCAACATCTAACTTTGTGGGACTTACCCATAGCCAGTAGTCCCCGTGACCTAAGATGTGTAGATCTTAATTCTCTCCTCAGTGGGAACAGATTAGAACCCACATTTCTCATGGCAGTATTCTCATCACCACACCAAAAGGTATTCTGGGGTTGAAGTTATTTCACTGTGGTTAAATGAAATAAGGATAAAAGATGCCAGGAAAACAACCAACCAACCAACCAACCAACACCCAAAACAACAAACCAAAGGTAGAAATGAATGTCTAGCTTATTGGTAAGGAGACTATCTAATGTGGGCACTCTTTCCACCTAAGTGCTTGTGCTCTGTTTGACTCACTTTTACTTTTCCTCTGCCTATTCAATCTTTGTTTTTCGTATGTAAACTAGAACTACTTCACCAAGAAGGGAGAATCCCCTCACGCCACAGCTGCCTATGGAGTAAGAAAACAGGAAAAAAGGGAATGAAATTATTTGAAAGACGGAATCTAAGGGTCCCACCTGCTTTGTAACTGTGGTGCTACAGAGGTGGGGGTGCAGTCTTACTTGCTCTGGTAAGTGTTTTAAAGGAGTCCTATTCAAAGTTAAGTTTGCAGATCTGCTAAAGGTCAACTAGTTCATCCAGGTGTCATAAGAGAAGATCGACTTTAACCTTGCCAGCTGCAGTTTAAATCCATGATATTTTGTCCTGTTTGAAAGAATGCAGGCAGAAATTATCACTTTCTTTCATGCATTAAAATATTTGATGTCTTTCTTCGTATCAGCCCTCATTCTTCTCCTTCTAGTCCAACCAAGGCCATTTCTTTCAATCTTTTCTTTAGAACCTATTTTCCAGACCTTTATCATCCTTGTTGCTTTCCTCTGGACTCTAGCATATGTTTCTTGATGTGTGGTTGTCAAAATTACAGACTGCACTACAACACAGTAAATGAGCACTGTGCAAGTCTTACCTACACCAATTTTGGTTAACTTCCAGTACAGCATTCACTTTTTGACAATAGTAAGAAGTGATTATCCACTATAACCTGACTCTTCCATCCAGAACTGTTACTTACCTAGTTATTTCTGAGGATCACTTTGTGCTATCGCTAAAAAAAATAAGACACCCTTTACTTTGTGAAGAAGACACATGCACTGAGTTTCAAAAGGGACTTGGACTTAAAGTCTTGAAGGATGTACCTTCCCATTGCCCTGACAGGTACGTTTACACAAGTGGTATTGGATTTAAGGCATTCTCTCCTCAAAAGTCTAAGCAGCTTATTAACTACCATGCTGACTTTTCAGGTTCAATTTTATAAATGCTTAATTCTGCCCTGGGATTTTCAGAGCCATCTTGGCTTTTACTGATGGTTGCACGCTACGGTAACCCCCTATACAGTTGCTGAACTTGTGTTTACCTGATTAAGGCCCGTGTACTTCATTAATGATGGGAGGCAAAAGCAACTACATACACAAAAATGCATTTGACAAACCATTGTCTGCTCTCCCACCAAACCTGTATCAAAGCAGAGACTTCCAAATGCCGTCCAGAGACAGGGCGAAGTGGACAAGGCCTACACGACAAACGTTACAAGGAGGTAAGCCCACCATCCACAAGTACACCCGGCCGAAGGCTGTAGGCAGCCCGGCCTCCGGGCTCCAGCTCCAGGCCGCGCACCGCAGCGCCCTGCGGCAACGGCGACTCCCCCTAGGCCACCGCGTACAACCCCGAGCGGAGGTGCCGCGGAGGAGGCAGGAGGGCCGCGTCTGCCCGCGGCAGGACCCAAGAAGGAGACAGTGGACTTGAGGCTACGGCGGGAGGACTGCCGGGCAGTAACGGCCGCTAACGGCAGCCGGGCTCAGGCCCCTCGCAGCACGGCCGCTGCCGCCGCCAGCTGCCCCATGCGCACGCGCGCGCGCGCGCCTCACCCCCGCTGCTCCCCGGCGCATGCGCCGCGGAGCGGCGGCAACGAACGTTATTCCTGGCCCCCTCCCCGAGCATTCCCCAGCTGCCCCCTAGGAGCATGCGCAGTCCCTGTCTGACGGGCAGCGGGGGAGAGAGCGGCACAGGCTCCTTCCGCCTGCGCCCCGCCGCGCGCATGCGCACCCGCTGCCAGGCGCCGCAGGCCCCACCCCCGGCCGCCGTAGGAGTCGCTGGCGGCGGGCGGGCGGGTGCGCGCGCGCGGCTGTTTCCCTCCTCACGTGACATGGAGGCGGGGACGGGAAGGGAAAGGTCAGTGGCGACGCCGGCGGAGGGGGAGCGGAAGGTCAGGGCGCCGCGGAGCGGAAGTGGGAGCCGGAGCCCGTCCGCCATTGTGGGGAAGCGGAGCCCAGAGCAGCGGGGGAAGCGGCGCTGCGTCCGGCCGGCCGGCTCCTTCCAGTGGGAACCCGATCGGCGGCGGCAGCGAGCCCAAGCGGCGGCGACGACAATCAGGCAGCGGCGGGGAGAAGGCGGCGGAGGCGAGCGGCGCGGCGGGCGGGCGAGCGAGCGGCCCCGGCGTGCGGAATCACTCGAGGCCCAGGCGGAGCGGAGCGAGGGGATCGCGGCTCCCCGTGAAGAATGTCAGCCACCAGCGTCGACCAGGTACCGGCCGCGGGGCAGGGGGGACGGCCGCCCGCTCCCTGCCTCTTCCTCTTCCCCGGCCCGTCGGTAGCCCCGGCGAGGGGGGGGGCGCGGCGGCCGGGCGGCCACCTGCACCTTCCCTCGTCGCCGGGGCGGCGCGGTTCGCGGCCTCCTCGCTCCCTCTCTCTTTCCCTCCCCGCCGCCATGGGGAGCGGCGATCAATCGGAGCCGGCAGCGCCCGGGATGGCGGGCCCCCTTCCCAGCCCCGGCAGNAGGGCCCGCCGGCGCTCAGCCCCGCGCCTCCCGGCCCGCCGCCCAGCCGGCTCGGCGCCCCCGCCCGGCCTGCCCCCTTTGTGTGTTCTCGTCCCACAAGCGAGCCCTTCCCGGCCGAGCCCTCCGGGCTCCCGTTTCCTCTCTCCGCTCCGGGAGCGTCTTGGTGCTGGGCTCCCCCCGGCGCCCAGCTCCGTCTCCTCTCCCCTGCGCACCCCCGATTCTCTCTGGCTCCTTGTTACCGCATCCTTTCTCTTCGTGCCTTTCTCTCTCCTCACCCACCTCTTCTCCCTTCGGGCCTCTGGTTTCTGCTCCTTCCCTGTGGCCTCCGCTTCTTCCAGCTGTTCTTCTCTGTTTCTCTTTATGCGCTCTGCTGCACTTTTTTAGTTGGTTCTTCATGGAGCTTAGAGTCTGTTATTTTTTATCTTTGCTAGGCCTCTGCTGGCCTTACTTTCTGGCTGTAAGCTATTCTGTCTTGGTCTCTGCTTCCTCCGTGGGCCTCTGCCACTCTCCAAAAGTTTTGGCCCTGCAGTCTCCTGCCCCCCTTTATTTTCTCTCGGTGCCTTTAATGTTTTGTTTCTTTTGTCTCTGCATGCTCCCCAGTTTCCTTTTATGCACTTA
The DNA here is from genome assembly GCA_013401315.1 of Balaeniceps rex. NCBI lineage: Eukaryota > Metazoa > Chordata > Aves > Pelecaniformes > Balaenicipitidae > Balaeniceps > Balaeniceps rex. The sequence continues at coordinate 16,909 of VYZW01024885.1, read as the reverse complement.
TTTCTAGCTCAGTCATCTCTTAGCTTTTCATTGCTCTGTCTTCCACAAAGGCTTCTTCTTCCCAACTTTTTTAGTTCCATGTCTCTTGTTGGTCTCTGTATGCCTTTGTCTGGATTAGCTTCAACCCAAAAGATGAGGTGGTTGAGGGTTTTTAAGGTTACAGAGATTTTTCTCTGGTTTTGGGAGAGGGAGGTGACTAACCAGTGCAGCTTTAGATAGAGCAGTGTTAAAGAGCCTTATGATAACTGAGACAGATGCACATAAAAGCAAGATGGAGGTGGTTGCCTCCTAAACTTTAAAACCTCTGAATACTGAGTTTTTCAGGACTAAAAATTGTTAAGAGAGTGATGGAGCCTGGAGACCCACTCATGCTTAGTTGTACATATGTGAGAAGATGAGTTAGTTTTTCATGGGCTAGCATTTTTTCTAAGCCATTTTATTTTGCTATAGAGGAATTAAGGATACTGTAACTTGTACTGTTACAGTGATTCTTAGTGCATGACAGATTAACAGTGTTTTGTAATGACTAATCCAAAAAAAAAATCCTCCTTAAGGTATTATTTCCTTGTGTGAAAGCTTCATAGAGACTGTATCATTTTCTCAATATAACTCCTAGACGAGGAATGCACAACTCGTAGTTCAGCTTACAGTATCACTGTATATTCCTTTGTATATCTAAAAAGCAAGGCATTGTAGGTTATGCTCTGGTAAGTACCCATCAGTCAACTTAAAAGATGACACATGATAATGAAATTCTAATGAAGTTCTAGTATTGGCAGTAATCTTAAGCTACTAACTTTCTTTGTTCTTTTACTCCATGCTTTGTTTATTGCTTATATTTCTTGGGGGTGGCAATCAAAATTAATTTGTTGTTCAGGTTTTCAACACAATTTAAGCTTCACATGCTGTAAAAGACTAGATTATTTCAATGTTTTTTGGTGAAATTCTTTAAATTTTAAAATTATTTTGTTGTTTTTTATAATATTTTATATGATATTATTTTATATAATATATTTTTGTAATAGCATTTGTTTTTAATAATATTTTAAACTGATACTTAAGTTGAAAAGAGCAGAATTGGCAAATAAATGGAATTACCTTGAAGTAAACATTAGAGGATTCTAACTGAACTTGTTTTGCTTTTTTTTCCACCTTCCAATATACAGAGACCTAAAGGACAGGGAAATAAAGGTAAGTTGATTCCTCATATTTCTGTCTAAATCTCTAATACATATTTCTGTATAAATCTCTAATATTGCTGTTTATGGAGGTTAATGTGTCTTCAGATGATCGTGGGAAGAGAATGTAGCTATAGGATGTCTTTTATTTCAGAGCAAGGTGACAGGAAATTGTGTGCCAAAATGTTATTTCCCAGCATTTTTACGGTGGCATAGCGGTACATGAATTTAAAATGTTTTATTTTGCAAATGAAGATTAATGTCAGAAGTCGTATGATAACGTAGGTATCTTTGTAGCTGACTTTGTTAAATGTTTGTATAATCTCTTTAGCAGTACACCTTGGGACTTTCTGTGCAGTGAATAGAATCAGTGTACTAGAATCATCAGGAAGAATCTTTTGAACAGCTTCCTTAGCTTGCGAGACAACAGCCACGTGACTGTTTAGTTACTCGTATCTGTGAGCAGAACGCATCACCTTCCTTATTCTCAGAAATTTTGTGGGCTTTTCTCTTCATTTTAGCATCAGTATAGAATATTCTCCTAAGTGTTTGTAGGCCTTCTGCTTTTCTATTTTTTTCATGTTTCTGTCAATATCTTAGTTTTTAAATACCATACTCAATGGGGTTTCTTATCTCCCACAGAAACAAAGAACTAACTACTTAATATTATTCTCTCTAAAATTCTTGGCAAAGTCTGTTGTAAACAGCATCTCAGATTATATCTTGCAATTTATTTCTGGTCTGGGATTTGTTGTCTTTGATATAAAGACTAATATTCTATTTGGGAATTCTTTTTGCCTAATCAGTACGCTTGTGCCCATTTAATTCTTAGGTGCTCAGCAAGCTAAGCTATAGAATAGCATGCACACAGCTACCTTCGTGTGTTAATAAGCTTATTATTTCTTCATGCAGATAAGAAACTTTTTTTTTTTTGGAGCTCATGTACTCTTTGCCCCCCGCTGTTCATTATCTGAACTAATCTAATTGTTCTCTGTGAACTGTCATTTAATACTATCTGCAGTGTGCTTATTCTATTATTCTGTCTGTGTGCAGGTTATCTGCTGCTTATTACATATACCGCTTATGAGGTAGCACATGGTTCCTGAATCTTGCTGAATTTGGCCTGTTCCTTTTAATTTCTCTGTATTCAGAGAAAATGAACTTGTGTTTACCTTCTCAGTTTGGTCATTCTTGAATACTTGTTCTCTCATATTCTAATACTTCTAACTTTTCTTCCCCCAAACTGGAGCTTTTAACTATTTCTTTGTGTCTTTGAAATAGTTTGGTTTTATACCTTCCATGTTGCCTTTAAATGAAAGGAAAAGTCAGATTCATTTTAGCAAGTGGTTTGTGGCTTCACGTTCTTTGAATTACCATACCTCCGTTTTAGTGAGGTTATTGAGATGCATCTATTAGAGAATCATACAAGTATTTTTTTGAACTATACTCCATATATATGGATTGGAGTGGAAATATTAAGCATTTCTATTTGGGTGTTATGTTGCAGCTTGTTTAATAGTGAAAATGCATGTATCAGCTTTAACTTATTTATGTTAGCATATTTTTGTGTGCTATAATTTGTAAATGCTGCAGAATGTTTGAATCAAAAGACAACTCTTAGTTTGCTATGTAGGGAAGAGATCATTCCTGAACTTGGATTTTTATGGAGTGCATCCTTTTAAATAATGGATACTTACTATGTATTCTCTTGGTAAGAATATGACCTAAATGAAAACTGTAGTGAAACAAAACGACAGTCTCCTCCGTTCTGTTAAATTATTTGGTGTAACGTCTATTTAATGAAACTAAATTATAATTTAGCATTAGATTAAAGGGCTAAGAGATTAAAGATGGTAGCGCACAGCATAGCACGAGTAGTTGGCTTTGGGTTAGAGACTTTTTCAAGAGGATAAATTAAGTCAGTATCAGCAATTCTTACTGACCACATGTTAGCAGACAGTAATCTTTTTTAGGGGTCATGATAGGTCTCAGCTTAAAGGAGCTTCGAGGGAAGATGTGATACTGAGTTAACAGACTAATCTGAAGTTGGTTCTGTGCATAAGAGTAAAGAGGATGGTAAAAAGGTTACTATCCACATGGCTGGTAGAGCATATGAGAGAATGTGAGTGAGCAGTATAAGGGGTGTATGCATGGAAATAGAGTATTTTTTCATATTGAAACAAAAAAAATTAGACCTGCAAATGATATTTGGAGGTAGCTGACTTGTATTTTCTAGCAAAATGTTTCTGATGCTTTATTCTAGTTGATGATAAATCATGCTGTTTCCCTTGACCAGAATTTGTGGGATTGAAGTTCTAGTGTGTAGAACAGTACTGTCCATCTGTTGTGTTGGATATTAGTTAGTATTTCAGAGGCTTGAATGAGTAAATTATCCTGTCTTGAAAGTTTTCTTACTCTAGTTGTCAACTACTGTACAGTTGACGTAAAACATCAGAACTGACATCAATCAAATGATGTCTGGGGAGGGGGGGAGAAACTGGCATTCATGAAGCTCCTTTTTTTCCCTTTTGTTTGTTGTGACAGTGTATCACACCTGTGATAGGAAAGTACTGACTTGTGTTTACAAAACCAAAAATTATGTACATATATATATAGAAGGTTTAAATGTAAGCATTAGGTTTAAACCAAGAGTGAAATGTTAATGTGTTTCTTTTAGTATTTATTCTCCACATTAAGCAAGGTGTAATGGCTTCTTCTAATGAAAAATTTATTCTTATGCCTTTGGCCATCATTTGTGCATTTTGCAAGTGATTATTCAAAGGCTAGTAGCAGTTAAAAGAATGTAAGCTTTAAGTTCCTTTATTTGATGAGTTGTTTCTTCCCAATATCTAATTACATTATATGTTTTCACAGAATTTGCGGAAGTATACGGTATTTTCAGGGTTGGATTGATACAGATATTTTTAGTAACTGTAGGTTAGTTTCAATTAGTATTCTTCATCACTGCCCTGTTTAGTTGGAACACTTAATGTGAGATTTTGGGAATGAGGCATGCATCTTAATCTGTTTGCTCTTGTTAAATATGTGTGTGTGGGCTACATTCTTCATTATTAACACATTATATAAAGTTAGAATGAAAAGCCAAAGAAACACACTTCTAGTGATGCTATTTCACTTGGAAATGTATATATTTACCAGGAAAGACGTTGGTGTGGAACTGTTTTGTGTCACTGACTTAAGATCTCAATACAGAATGAATAAGAAAGAAAATACATTTAAAAGAATATTCTATGCTAGTTGTAATGGCAGACCAAAAATAATTCTGTCTTAAGTGACCTTTAGATACCTCTGAAACAATAAACACAGCAGATGCACGTTTTATGAAGATTAGCTGTCAGTATGAGAAGATTAATTTTGATAGGATTCTAGTCTTGACTTGCAGCTGTTTATTCCTTTATTTGTGGTTGCATGCTTTTAAGAAACTTGTATGCTGCCATCGGTATGTTTTTCATTATAACAGAATTGTATTTGAGAATTGTGCTCTCCATACTATTTGGTTAAGTCTAAGCAATGGACATGGCATGGACAAAAGATTTTGAGGCTCATCCTCAGTGTGACTGGGCCAAATATAAAGAGGAATATAGTGTTCCAGCTTATTAATATGTTACCATTGTGTGTAAATTCAGGATGATTAATGACCTTAACTGAAACTCGTTGTTTATGGGGGGCGGGGGGAGCAAACCACCTAATGTTAATTTAAATTTGGTATTTAATTAGGAATATTGTTCTATCAAGCTTTAAAACCCATTGTGCTCACCACTGCTGGTCATATTTGGCTGTAGCTAGTATACGAAAGCACTGTGCCAGTTTGTAATAACTGAAGTGTCAAGTGTTCTGACTTTTAAAATTCCAAGAAGATATTCAAAACACGAGTTGCTTTCTTTCTTCCCAGATATTTGCTTTGAAAAAAATCTTCTGTTGTTCTGTGTTAAATTATTAATTTTTAGCTCTTTTTACTAAAAAACTGAAGTTAATAAATTTTTCCAGAATTTTGATTATTCCTTGTGATTATATCTATTCCTTTGTAATTTTTTGCAGTTAGTTTCATTCCCTGAAGGCAGTTTGGTTTAGAGATGTTAGTCAAATGTGAAAAAAATTGAACTTACTTGGTCCAGGCACCACTTGGTTTGCAATGTGAACTTTGGGTGGCAAAAAAACCGCCCACTGAAACAGAAAAAACCCCACTCTTAAACACTAACTGCAACAAAGTTGAAGGTTTAGTTACATGGTTGTATATACTTTTTGGAAGTTTTTGGTAGAAGAGGGAAACGACGGAGTCAGCTCCTAACTCGGTGTCTCCAGCTGTCAGAAAACCTGCTGTTTTGTTGTAACTTCTGCTGTCGTGTGCACCTTACTGATCACTCTAAAACTTGTTTGTTTGTTTTTCCACTGAACCTATTTGATAAATAAGAAAAAAAATTGCATTTAGAAAAACAGTAGTTTATTTTTGAGAAGAGGCCTTCATCTTCAGGTTGTACAATTCCAAATTGTTGTTTTAAGTCCATGTTCTGCTTTGCAGCATGAGAAGCAGTGGAACTTAGTAGAAATTTGTGCAATTTGACTTTGAATAGTAGCCTGGGGGAGGGTGGAGAGACACTTCAAGTGATTTGGGCAGCTGGAAAATCCCAGGTAGGTGTAATGCCTTAGATGAAATTAAAGGTAACAGGAGGCCAAGAAGAGCAGGTAGGAAGAGATTCCAGTGTATAGTGGCATATATGTTGGGAAAGGATTATAATCACCCTTGAGGACTTTAGCTCTTGTTTCTGTCTTGCTTTGTACCCTCTGAGCTTCAGAGATGCCACTAATGCGGTACAGTATAATATTTATGTAGGAAATACAAAATTAAATAGCTGAATAGTGGTGCCCTTCATGGTTGTCTTGGTGGGTAACTGACTTTCCTCCTGGCAGGAGAAAGCTCTATCTTGCAACTTTCTCCGAACCTATTGAATATGTCTGTTCTGGTTGGTCTGCACATTTGCACTTGGTCTGGTACTTCTGGAAACGCTGGATTTACTGCCTGTGCAAATCAGGTGTGCCTATAGTTTTTCCTCTGTCTGTGGAGCTCAGAAAAGCATAGTCAGGAATAGTCTGCTCTGGTTGCCATCTTTCCAGACCTCTCCTGAGATCTGATTAGGATCATCGACAGAATGAGCTATTTTCTTTAGATTTAACAAAGTGGTGCTTAACAGTAATATGTTCAGTCTCAGTAAAGGACAAGTAGAAGTATTTCAATGTACAGATGATTAAGAAGTGTTATCTAGATTAAAAGTGCATCATTAGATCTTCCAGAGAGTATACCTAACACAGATTTACTTTTAGTTTCAGTACAAAACGGTTCGATTCATCAAAAGGATGCAGTAAATGATGATGATTTTGAGCCATATCTAAGTAGTCAGACAAATCAGGTAAGTGAACGTTGTTTACTATCTTGAAGTTAATTTTGGAGTTCAACTGACTTCCAGACTTAATTAATTTTTAGGTGATATTTCTTAGCATTACTTACTTGCCTGAATATTGTATCTTGTCTTATCATGTGATATCTTAAACAGGTAGAGTCTTCTTAATAATTCTGGAAAAGATTCAGCTAAAAAGTATGCTCTGATGTCTCCTGCTCTTGTGCTGTGCTCTGACTTCAGAAAGATGCAGTTACAAGAAGCTTGAGGAAAAAACCAAACCCAAAAAACCAAAACACAAACCCCAAAACAAAAATCCCACACCTTAAATTTACATTGAAATCATCATGTATTGGCTGCAGTTCAAAACAACAGTTTCATTGGCTCTGAGAAAATAATAACTGCTTGGACATGATTTCCTTTGAAGTTGGTAGAAGTAGCTCACAGTTGATGGCATGATAGATTGAAGCTTAATATTACTACAGCTTGGTATAACTCTTTTGCCAGGAAGCTAATGACTTATTTTCAGAGCTGTGAATTGTCTCTCTAGTCAAAAGTTAATATTCATTAAGTTAAGTTTGTAAGTTGTAGCGGTCTTGATAGAGGGAGAAAATGCAAATTATTAAAAGCCTTTGAAAATTTTGCTTGCCTTCCTATTTTTTTTCAAATAATAGAACATTAAGGAGGCATCAGCTAGCAGATGATAATGTGCAGTTTTTTCCCCAAAACATCAGAAGTTGTATGGGGGTAGTCCTTCAAATGTTTTGGAGCTTTATTTTCTCAAGAAAAATGCTGTGATTTCCCAGGAGTCTTGAGAGTGGAATTTTAATTTAGCTAACAAACTTTGTTCTGCTAGACCACAGATTGTACTTAATGCCCGTTCTCAATAGTGTGGAAGTGTTACGGTTTGATTGTTGTTCCTCCTAAAACAAACAGGCATCCTTACATCCATTTCATTATAATATTCTGGCAGGTGTCTCCAACCAGAAGTGAGAAAGTTGACAAAAAACTAAGAATACCAGAACTTTAAATCATAATTGCAGCTATTTTTCTCTATTTATGAAACTACAGTTGTTATGACTTTTTTTTAAAGTAGCTTGTTATTTTCTTGATACTGTTGACATGGAGGCATTCTAAGCCTAGCTCAGTAACTGAAAATAAAGATCATATATTACAAAATATGGGGCTCTTTAGTGCTTTGAAAAGGTCTCTTGAGGAAAAAATGGCCATACCTGACAGATACCTTGTTCATCTTTTACATGGGGAGGAATGGTGGAAGTTACAAACGCATTCATATAATCCTTAAAAATGTTTTGGACTGTATTACAGTTTTGGTGTTTTTCTTTTTTGTTGTTCCCCTGAGCATAATTGTCTATATTGCTGATTTTTGTTTTATTTTCTTGCAGAGTAACAGCTATCCACCAATGTCAGACCCATATATGCCTAGTTATTATGCTCCATCCATTGGATTTCCATACTCTTTAGGCGAAGCGGCATGGTCAACTGCAGGCGACCCTCCAATGCCATACTTGACAACTTATGGACAGATGAGTAATGGTGAACACCATTACATACCCGATGGTGTATTTAGTCAACCTGGGGCATTAGGAAATACCCCTCCATTTCTCGGGCAGCACGGATTTAATTTTTTTCCTGGGAATGCAGACTTCTCTACATGGGGGACAAGTGGATCTCAGGGACAATCAACGCAAAGCTCTGCTTACAGCAGCAGCTATGGCTATCCACCTAGTTCTCTTGGGAGAGCCATAGCAGATGGACAGGCTGGATTTGGCAGTGATACTCTGAGCAAGGTGCCTGGGATTAGCAGCATTGAGCAAGGCATGACTGGACTGAAAATTGGTGGAGATATGACGGCTGCTGTAACAAAAACTGTAGGTTCAGCTCTGAGCAGTACAGGTATGACAAGCATTGCAGCAAACAGTGTGCCCCCAGTTAGCAGCTCAGCACCTAAACCAACCTCATGGGCTGCCATTGCAAGGAAGCCTGCTAAACCTCAGCCGAAACTCAAGCCTAAAGGTAATGTGGGCATTGGGGGCCCTGCTGTACCACCACCACCTATAAAACACAACATGAATATTGGAACTTGGGATGACAAAGGGTCAGTGGTAAAAGCACCCCCAGCCCAACCAGTACTGCCTCCTCAGACTATAATCCAGCAGCCTCAGCCATTAATTCAACCACCACCACTGGTGCAAAGCCAACTGCCTCAGCAGCAGCCTCAGCCACAGCAACCACAACAGCAACAAGGACCTCAGCAGCAGGCCCAGCCTCACCAGTTGCAGCAGCAACAGCTGCAAAACCGCTGGGTAGCTCCTCGTAATAGGGGTGTGGGCTTCAGCCAGAACAATGGAGCTGGTAGTGAGAACTTTGGTTTAGGTGTTGTATCCGTCAGCTCCTCACCTTCTGGTGTGGAAGTGCACCCAGTGCTGGAGAAACTAAAGGCCATAAACAACTACAATCCCAAAGACTTCGATTGGAATCTGAAGAATGGACGTGTGTTTATAATCAAAAGTTATTCAGAGGACGATATTCATCGGTCCATTAAGTACTCTATCTGGTGTAGTACTGAACATGGTAATAAGCGCTTGGATGCTGCTTACCGTTCCCTGAATGGAAAAGGCCCACTCTATTTACTCTTCAGCGTGAATGGCAGTGGACACTTTTGTGGAGTGGCTGAGATGAAGTCTGTTGTGGACTACAATGCATATGCTGGTGTCTGGTCTCAGGATAAGTGGAAGGGGAAGTTTGATGTCAAATGGATCTTTGTCAAAGACGTTCCCAATAACCAACTGCGGCATATTCGCTTGGAAAACAATGACAACAAACCAGTTACCAATTCGAGGGACACTCAAGAGGTACCCCTAGAAAAAGCCAAGCAAGTGCTTAAAATAATTGCTACTTTCAAGCATACCACCTCAATCTTTGATGACTTTGCACATTATGAGAAGCGTCAAGAGGAGGAGGAAGCCATGCGTAGGGTAAGAATCAGTGTCATTATAGTAGCTCTCTTGTTTTTTTCTGGTTTTGGAAACCTTGTTTTTCATACAACTGGTATTTCTGTGTGCAAGTGTTGAATCAGAAAGTGGTGCTTTTTACCCAAGGTGTCTGTACTTGATATAACTTGCTCTTAATGAAAAGATTTAAGTTCTTGTAACTTGTTTTGTTAACACAGGCATGTGTTTAACCACAGTACTAACACAGGGCTGCATAAGTGGACTTCTGATATGTTTTACTCTTCAAAGTAAACAAAAACTGAATGGAGTGTATTTTCCGTAACCAAAGTCTTCTAGTTTAGATTTTTACAGTTTCTGGATGTCACAAAAAGGACTTGAAATTACAGAAGAAGCTTACTTTATTTAACGTAACATTTCAATTCAAATTCTGCTTTAACGAAATGTTAACAGCATGATTACTGTGAAAAGCAGGTTTTCCCCTGGATTCAATTTGTCTTTTGAACAATTGTGAAACACAGAAGTGATACAGTGATGACTTGTACAGTGTTGGAATAATTTTTTGGACATCTCTGGTGCATTTCCTAAAAAAATAATGTGTCTGCGAAGAAAAGTATACCTATGATAAATCTGTAGAGCAACCTTTAGTTTTGGAGGTATTTCAGAAAACCAGACAAGGGAAAAAGACATTTGATTTAAGCTGTTTTATAGTACTCGTCTACTTTGTCTTGTGTGTACTCTCCCTACTAATAACGCTTGTGTTCACCATTGGCTGCAATATTTACTTTTGCTATAATTATTTTCTTTTCAGGCTTGCTAGTAACTGCAAATATATGATTTGTCTCATGGTTAGAAACACTTCAGGATCTATTGTACCAGTTAGATGATGTGCAAGTATTCAGAAATGGGAGCTTGCATCAGTACGGTTTGGTGGTAGTGCTCTCCATTCATCCTGTTGCACCACCTACTGAATAAAATAAACCCCAAAGGTCTAGAGTTTATGCTAATTGGCAGTGGGATGTGAAGTCCTGAATTTCTTCACTTCTTGAAGCTGCCACAGTTCTGGCTGTGTAAGAATTTCACCTGCTTCACAGCCTCCTTACTTCTCTTAGGTTTCTAGTACTGCAGTGGTTCCACCCCTCTTGTTCCTAATCCTTCAAGACAAATGTTGCATCTCCTATAGACCAGTGTTGTGCATACCCGAAATCAATTTTGTAGTTTTATTGCATAACTCTGCAATAAATTGTCATGTTGGAAGACTTTTATTGTTTGGAGGCAAGATGAATATCCCAGTAGGGCATGTAATGCCTTTTGAAATTTTTTTTTTTCTAAAAAGAAAACTGAATATGTCCTAAATCAGTATTGTTACTTCCATGCCATCTTGATGATGGGAGGATGGGCCACATTCTTAACTAATATTCAATGTAAGGGGAGAACTTTGACTTTTTCAGGCTTTACTACAACTTCACTGTGATTTTGGTAACGTTTCAGAAGGACTAAGATTATCATGTGTCTCTGTAGCCTTCATGTTTCAGTATTTTCTTATTTTTTGATGTTATAAGACACTTCACAAATAACTGCTTTGCTTCAAAAGTATCTACTTTTGTGAAAAAACTTATCAAGGGAGTCATAATTCAGACATGCCCTAGCAACTCAGGAAGATAATGTGTTTTATTTGTGGTTTTGTTCCCTCTGTAGTAGATGAAAGCCACAAAATGTAATGGAGAGGGGGAACATAGATTATTAGTAGTGTTTCTATGTATGCTAAACTTAAAATTCAAAGTACTAAATTCAGCATTTAGTAAGTCTCTAGATGACTCTGATTATGCATATTTGTGTAATAAGTAACATTACTGTTTCCTTTAGTATCTTCAGGGAAACATACAGTATCTGTATGACTCAAATACTGAACTCTGCATTTCTCTGAACAGTTACCTTTCCCAATACTATTGGGAGAAAACATACTTGTCAAGATACTTGCATAGTAGGCATTGATTCTTCTACAGCATCATACAAATTGGTTTTGTGACAAATTATAAAAAGTGACTTTAGAGCTGCATATCTAGTTGTGAGGTTTTCTCTTTGTAGGTGGATTTGAGATTATGCCTTAAGCAAATGAATATGTACTTAACATATAGGAAGTCCAAATTAAACTAATGACAGCTACTGAGAGTTCATCTTTATCATTCTGTTAGGATTGAGTGTTGATTTTAAACCTCTAGGTTTCTTCTATCACACAGTGTACAAAAAACCCTGTCTTTAATTTGTAAACATACAATTGTTAACTCTTTTATGATTCAAGAATAGTTCAGAAATGCAACAATTAGTATTGTAAGCTCTGGTTTATGGTTAATTGAGTAATCCTTTATTACCTAGTGCCAGCCAGGCTTTTATGGAGCTGTATTTAAATTAGCGCACTTTCTACTGCCAGTAGAACTGTGTAAATTAAGTTCATGCCCGTTTTCTGTGGCAGCTGTGGCAATCACTTTGTTTCCAGTGTTGCTGTCATGAAAAATATGCTTATTGCTGTTAATAAAATATAAAATGCATCAAGCAGCAGTAGTCATTTACATGTTCCTTAAAGTTCAGTTAATGTTTTGTTGTTGCATAGGCAGTAACAAACTTTCATGCAGCCAGTGATCTAAACATAGTAAACAGCATATGATTTATGGATTTAATTTACTTTGTAACTGTTCATCATTCCAGCTAACTTATTTTAAAATAATTGGTTGTAAAAGTTTAATCTTAACAACTCAGGGGGATCAATAATTAATTTCCAATATGACCTAGCAGTATGTTTTATTAAAATATAGCAGTATACTCATAAAAGTGCAATGAATAGTCTGCGATTAACATGAAACTTCAGTAACTTTGCCATTTGATAAAGGTTACTTGCAAATGACTATGAATAATCTCTTTAAGTGTAAATATTGGAACTCTAGTGTCTACCACTGTTTGATGTGGCCCCGGTGTGGGTAAGGTATCTACAATCGGGGTTGGAAACAAATTTGTGCAGTAATCATTCACACTTTTCTTACGGCTCAGGTTCCTGTGTCCTATTTTAAACGTACAAGTGCTGTGATCTTTCACCAAAGGAGCAAAGAAATCAGCGATGTTTTTCATGAGTTCTGTCAGTAGTATATAGAAATAATCTGAAATTGCATTAGTCCTTAGTCTGAACTGCTGCTTTGTGGTGTAAATGCACATACTTGTGTACAGATTATTTTTAAAAGTGTTTGATTGTCTTTCAACAGAAAGCAGTAGCAATAAGATCTAAAAAAAAGGAACAGAAAATATGTCATTTAAGAGCATGTAATTACATTAGGAAAATAAAAGGTATTGAAAAGAAAAAAAAAATCTGTATTAGTAGTTATATGCCCTATCTTCAGTAAATATATGGATCAAAATGAAATGTGGCTCTGATTAAAAATGCAGTTGTTGGAAGATTACAACTTCCTCACCCTCAGATGGTGGCTTGTTAACCTGCAATTACGTGTTGTCCTAGGACTTCTTTTGGTGCTTTTTAGTGCAGAATTCTACTTTTGTAGCATATAATGGAAAGGAAGATCATGGTTCCACGTAACTGTGGAATGCTTTAGATGGTTTTCTTAGTGAGATAGTTCAGAAAAATAATTAATTTTTATCCATGGGAGAAGACAGAGAAATTCAGTATATATTTGTGTTTATCTGATTTGCATTTGGAATTTTTACTTTTCAGGAAGCCTTTAAATGGCAGTTAAATAAGCATTTAAAATGTTAGCTTTCTCCTATTGTACTGTGTATCTTGTAATAGGAATGCTGA